>JAQQXO010000422.1:0-28702 GCA_029852735.1 Persea americana
CCACCAGGAACCATGCATACACCTGTTGCGTCGAGCAATCTCGACACGTAGAACTCGTCCGGCTTGCGCCCTTCCTTCTCTGCCGCCGCCACCCGCTTTTTTCGACACGTGGATTGTCGGGAACAGGTACATGGAGCCCTGTAGATAGCCGTCAGCAAACCCCAAGTCACAATATACGGCGACCTTACCTGAGGCCGTTGACACTCCACGCCCTCCATCTCCTTGAATGCTTCGTACAACGCAAGTGCTCTCTTTTTCAGACCGGCAAAGATCCCATCATACTCTTGCTTATATAGTGCGTAACTCGGATCGCCCTCCTCTGGCGGATTGACCATCATCTCCACGAAGCATTGCCCAATGACCGGAGGGCAAAGGCTTATGCTGACGAATTTGTAAATCTCTGCGACGACCTTCTCATCGAAACCGAGCAGTTCCATGTACCCACCACGGTGACCACATTCACCAACCATGCCTTTCGAGATGCTGTGAAGAGACGCAAGCTCGACATTGGCGTATCTTGACGAATCCTCCTTCTGTAAATCACGAAGGGCACGCTTGAAGGAGTAGAATGAGCCCTCGAAGATGTTGGTCTGATAGACCTCATCCGCAAGAACGACTAGTTTCTTGTCCGCTGCAAAAGAAATGATTTGTTTGATTTCATCCGGCTTCAGACTGCCGCCAGTCGGATTGCCGGGGTTGATGACCACGATCGCACGTACGTCTGTGCCATTCTGCACTGCTTGATCATACGACGACTTGATGCTGCTCATATCAGTCGCCCACAGCTTCGACTCATCCAGGTAGTATGACACGCATCGTGAGTCGAGAAGCGAAAGTGTGGCCGTATACAGCGGGTATTGAGGGATTGGGACAAGGATGCCAGTCTCTGGTTTCGCGCAAATGATGTGCATAAGGGTGTTGACGCCGGACGATGCCCCGGCTGTGAGGTATATTGTGTTTGGGTCTGCTGGGTAGCCGTCTCTCCCTGATCATGTCAGTCTTGGACGCGTGAGTGGCTGTCGAACACGCACGTTCGATGAATTTGGCAACGCTCGAGCGTATTCCCGGTGCGCCCTGGGACTGGCTGTATGCTCCGACACTCTTTACATCCTTCAGCAGAGCTTTCGCGCGGTCCACCACATCTTGCTTGTATCCCAGGTGCTTCACGAGCACCTCCTCCTTCTCAAGTAACAGAGGATTCTCGATCAGACTCGCCACTTGTCGGAAGAACGTGATGGGCTTCTGATCCAGTTGCTGCGGATTGCCTATGTTGGCGGCGATCACTGTGTCGAACGGCAGGCTGGCATGGGAATCGTTGGTGGAGGAGGTCGTCTCTGCGAGCTGCGATCTGTACTTTTCCGCGCGCACTGCAAGTTCGCCACGGACAGCATATTTGGCTTCTTTCACGTGCGGATTGATGTTATTTATCGTCAAACTTCGAGTCTGAGTGGCGGTCGCCATGGTCTGAGACGTGATTGAGGAGGATGTCGCGTTGCGCAAGAATCGACGCAGAACAGAGTTGATGCACACACGTCTGCCGCTAATGCACAGCAGTCAGTGGAAGTACGTCCTGATATTGCAGCACCAAGGACGCAGAATGGTGCTTTCCGACAGACTGATGAAGATAAGATGTCCGCGGCAATTGAGTCATAGTGTGGGGTAGATCTAAGCGACATCGATCGTGCAGAGCAGGACGATTAAGACGGTGGGAATGTTGCCAGGGGTGCGCCGCATACATATACAAGACTGATTGTCGCCGCCACGATGCCATTTGTGATTGCTATTTGAGCTGGTTGTGGCATACGTGATCTCGTCAGCCGCTCATGTGCGCTCATTCCGCACGGCGATTGCGGAGCAAGGACCCTGCATCTCGGCGAGCGGAGCGGCGACATTGGCGTGCGGCTGTAGCATTGTCTCGTGTCTGCGCTTACGATGGACCTTGCCATAGTCTTCAGACGCGTGACCTTGATTTCGCAAGCTCGACGTCGCTCCTCTAGCCCCGCTCGCTTCCTCTAAGTCGAACCGTCTGACCATACTTCTGCAGCTTTGTGATGAGCTGGTCGCCTTGCTTGACAACATCGTTGTACTGTCGGTTCTTATCGTCCGGCCTGTTGGTCTCGATGACGCCGTTGACTCGGTCAACTGTGCAAGACAGTCGATCGGCGGCAATGAAGTTTTTGAGGTCGCTGCCGCAAGTCAGTGGAATCGCAAGGAAGACGCGTGTGGCCACTTACTTGTCGAGAAAGTCTACCGTGACGCCGAAGTCGTTCGCCATGCTTTGCAAGCCGACCACCCGGTAGCTTTGCAAGAGTTGCTGGTAAGCCCGCAGGCGCATTTCGCGCACATACCATGCCTTATGCTCATTCAAGTACCGATCTTGCCCGAGGAAGTTCTGTTCCACGGCTCCCAACGCGACAAAGAAAGATCTGTAGTTGCCAGTGTACAGGCTGTTGACAAGGGCGGAGAGCGGCGTGAAATCTATCTGCTCCTGAGGCACCTGATTCTCGGTGCTGCCGGTCGCGAGCGTGGTCAAGTTGACGACAGCTGGGGCTGGCGTCGGCGTTGCAGTTGCTGGAGCGTCGGTCATTTCCTCGTCTCCTGCAGATGGGCCAGCTGCCAGTGCGCCGCTGAAAGCCGCAAGCTTTTCTTCGCTGTCGCCGACGACCGCTTTGATCTCTGGAGCATCCACAACCTTGGCCTTGAAATCTACCCGCTTCAGAGCCACGGATCCAGCCAGCATAGCATAGACGATGAGAGACGCATACGAGCATAGCTCGTTGCTTGAGAAGGTCGACAAGCTGTCCAACAGTAGTGGCGCAGCAAGCGCATGCGCACGGACTGTCAGATAGTGCAAGCCTTGATACGCCTTGAGCCGATTTCGACGGTCCCAGTCGCCGCCACTCTCGACCAGTGTGTTTGCTCTTTCCAAGGTCTTCTTGACTAGCAGCTTATCGCCAAAGAACAACCCGACTCTTGTGATTGCAAAGACGATATCGATCTTGCTGCCTAGTATTCCAGTCTTCTCGAAGAGGGCCTCGTAAGCAGCTATGGCTTTGTCCTGGAGATGATGTGTAAGACACAGGCACAATGACATGATCAGATGAAGATGCTTGCCTTTTCACCAACACGCGCCCAGAACTCAGCTCGTCTCGCCCTGGCAGTCTGTATCTCGGTTTCACCCGCCTTCTCCACCGCCTCGTCTTCCTCCTTCTGAATGTCTTCAAGCTCTTTCTCATTCTCCGCTTTGAGTTCCTCGTACACCTTCTCATCCCAGGGTAGTGTCACGGGATGCGCATGCCTTTTGCTGGCAAGCAGGCCAGATACTGATGATGGCTGACGTTTGAGCTGCGGCGGCGCTTTGGAAGATCCTTGACCGGTGGGATTGAGAATGCCGTCGGCGGGATGCGCTAGGTGTTGATAAAGTGGCGCCATCTTGTGTTCCCTGATGGCTCTTTGTAATGCTTCGAGCGAGCTCTGGTGCACAGCTTGCGATGAAGAGGCATTGCTGATGTGGAAGATGTGTTGGGCGAGCGCGAGATTTGGATATTTGAAGTAGAGAGGATCCGACATCCTCTTCTACTCTAATCAGCGGTCAAACTAGGAAGTGTGTACTCGTCCCGTCGACCGCGATGTAGTGTGAGAAGAGGGCTATACCAGCACGCGCAGGGTTGCTCAAACCTGAAGCACAAAGCGATCTATCCGCTTCAGCTGTGCTAGAAACACGCGCGATATGGTTGCAGGGGCGTTGCTCACTTCGAAAAGTCCGCGGTTCACGGCGACCGGTGACGAAGTCTTGGCACTCGCGTGTGCATACAAATGCTCGTTCTTCACTTCACGCGTCATGCGGGCGGCTTCCAATTAGAGAGTTCATCACTACGCAATGCTTCAGCCGCTTCGCTGTCTTCGTGGTCCCTCTTACTCAACTCTCGAGCTGCAGGGGTAGATGCGTGCCAGTGAGGGCCAAGGGGTACACGTGACATGATTTAAGAGGTCGCTACAGGTGGAGGAGCTGTTTCGCTACTTGGTGTAGCCGTGTAATTGCTCCAGACATTCTCGACTTCGAAATCGATCGCCGCGTCCGAGGGCGAGCCAAGCTGCTCAAGATGCATCTTGCGCCTCACTGTTGCTTGTCCTTCTGGTAGACTGGAACGCCAAACATGAGATTCACAAGAAAGGCATGACCTGCGACACTGGCTGCTGGTCAGAAACGCGGTGACGACACTCTGTTGTCTCAAGTACACGTACGAGAATGGCCCAAGCCTCGAAAATGGCAGCACGTCGCTTCGATTCCGTCGGCGCTCCTCGATGTCGTACAACAAATGCCCGTCTTGAAAGCTCTTCAGATCCTCTGCTGACACTCGGCCGGTCCGATCTGCTGCAAGATTCCAGAGCATATATATGTGAGCCTTTTCAACATAGCTCTTGTCTTTGACAAGTTGTAACAGCTGAGCCCTCGAATACGACGCTTCATCGAATTTGGCTGTTTCAAGCTGTGTTCGCTCATTCTTGATATCAGAAACCTTGACGCCAAGACGCAAGTAGTTGCTGTTCACGTATAGACATTGCAGGCCGAAAGCCAGAGCGCACGAAGCAGGAAAGTTCAGGCCGAGAGCAAGAGAGCTCCTTAGGCACTCCAGCGGATAGATGAGCCCATCCTGGTTCCTGTCGAAGTAGGACATATGCCTTTGAAAGGCGGTCTTGTAAAGCGGCAACTTTGATGCCATTGCAGATAGCAGTAATTCTACTTTTTTATGCACGCTGTCTACCGAATTGGCATTGATGCAGCATCCATGATATCAGATTCATCATGTGCGAATCTTGGTACGAACCGGCACGCTTAGCGTCATTCCGTTTGACGTCCCACAGTTCTCAACTCCGACGTGCGACTGTGACGACCGCTCTCCAAACGCGCGTTGACCATCCGTTCACGCATAAGCTTAGCGATGGAACCACCCCGCAAGCGACGCCGCTCAGAGACAGATGAGGAGCCTGAGGACAATGCTGCATCGAAGAAAAGTCGGCCGCTCAACGATGCACAAGCTTTAGGAGAAGAACTTCCGGCAGCCCCTTCATCACCCCCGAGGAAACGTCCCGGTGCAGCTGCACGGATCAGCAAGGACAGTCAAGAGCTTGCGCGACAGAGGCAAAAGCAGCGCGAGGAGCTTGCCAAAGAAGCGGTCACAAAGGGTGTCTCAGACGTCGTGAAGCAGCATTACAATGCAGTGCCTCAGCGCGGCAAGGAATGGCGCAAGACGGACAGCAAGATCAAGGGCCTGCGTTCGTTCAATAACTGGGTCAAAAGCGCGACAATTCAGAAGTTCGCCTCTAATGGATCGTATCCCGAACCGGCCCGGCCGCCATTGCTTGTCCTAGACATCGGCTGCGGCAAAGGAGGTGATCTACAGAAGTGGCAGGCGGCAGACGTGGAGCTCTACGTTGGGTTGGACCCTGCAGATGTGTCCATTCGACAGGCTGCAGAGCGTTACGCGCAGATGAAACACGCCGGGAGGCATGGTCGGCGCGGCCCCACTCCGCCACTATTTCATGCCGAATTCATTATCAAGGACTGCTTCGGGGAATGGATAGGCGATATACCCATTATCCAAGAAGCTGGTATTGATGGAAGTGTTGGTCCTGGCATGAAGGGATTCACCAAGAGGTTCGGAGGCGGCGGCTTCGACGTTGTTTCGATGATGTTTTGCATGCACTACGCATTTGAAAGCGAGGAGAAGGCGAGAATGATGCTTCGAAATGTGGCAGGAAGTTTAAAAAAGGGAGGCCGCTTCATTGGAACGATTCCGAACTCGGATGTTCTCAGCGCAAAGGTCAAAGAGCATCTGGCTCTCAAAGGCGCCGTCCAGATTGACGGAGGAGACGACGATGACGATGACTGGGATCCAGAGAAGCCTGCAGAAACTGTCATTGATAGAACTGAGGATGTCCCAGCACAGCATGATGACGAGAAAGATGCCCTGGAGTGGGGAAATGAGATATATCGCGTCAAATTTCCTGGCAAGGTCCCCTCCGATGGTGTCTTTAGGCCGCCGTTTGGTTGGAAGTACTTCTATTTCCTCGAGGAGGCCGTAGAGGAGATTCCGGAATACGTGGTGCCTTGGGAGGCTTTTCGAGCTCTTGCCGCAGATTACGACCTCGAACTGCAGTATCGGAAACCGTTCAATGAAGTGTGGGACCTGGAGAAAGATGACATCGTCCTGGGACCGCTGAGTGAGCGAATGGGCGTTCGCGGACGAAACAGGGGCCCTTTGCTGGTCAGTGACGTCGAGCTTGACGCTGCGAGCTTTTATCACGCTTTTTGCTTCTACAAAACGTGAGAGACCTGGCCCGACATATTTTAATGGCCCCTCCAATCTTGCAAGAGGAGCAGACTGATCTTGAAGCACTGCGAGTTCCATGAAGCGGCGACTGCGTCAGGTAGCAAATCATCATTCAAACATGCTGCGAATTGGTGGCAAGCGTCTGCTACGAACACCACAGCATCGGTCCCAGACACCCTTGAGACCTCCTGCTTCGTTCGTGCCCCGCCGTGCGATCGCCCACAGTCACTCTGACTTCTCGTGCGCTCCTTGCGCCTACGCGGCACAGGACGAGTCATGTACTCTTCATACCTCGAAACAGGCCCTACTTCGTCGCCGTCTTCTGCCACACATTGTACACGCCGATAAAGGAACTGCCGAGTCCCAACAATCCAATGAGGCCATCATCAAGGAAAGGCGCATAGCCGAGTGAAAAGGCTGGGTTGCAGATGTCGCACAAATCGCACGCGAGCTGCAGACTGACCGCCGTTCGCTCTCTGTCGATGATCAGCCACTCCATCTGCGTGCGACAAGGCGAACAACATACTTCTCGAGCTTCTTATACTCGACGCTCTTCTCGGCATTGGTCTTGTCGATGCGCGCCTGCTTGACGCGTAGGTTGTAGAGAGAGTAGATTCCGCTGATAGTGCTAAAGCTTATGCCCGTCAACCACGCCTTCGCCCCCAGTTCCGACACCTTCTTCTTATCTGACAGCTTCCTGATGCCTGTGCTGTCCAAGAAGCCCAGATTGTCACAGGTCAGATATCCGGCGTAGCCAAGTTGTCGTCCGATGGCACACCATCGGAGAACGGGGTCCATGGAGACATTGTCCACAGCTTGCGCGGCCGACTTCAAATGTTCGACGAACTTCCCAAGCCGAATGCCTTTCCGCACGGTCGAGAAGGACTTCTTGACCGCTTCATATGGCGCGATCTCTGCCTTGGATGCATTGAGGCGAGTGAGGTAGAAGACGTAGAATCTACAGAAGTATTGGAATGTGCGCATAAGCTTGTCCCGACCCTCTGCGCAGCGGCATGGTTAGCAACGCCTTCTGTTCATTGGAAGGTTGGCGTACGTGTTTGGCCGACGAACTTCAGGTAGTGCGTCACCGAGGGGTGATAGAGGACGGCGTCTGCGACCATCTTTGCGGTTTGCAAGCGTCTACACGGGCTCGATGTACGGAGACTCTTATGTCTACGTCGAAGCTGTTCCGGCAGTGATACGTGTGAAAGGTTGAGGAGGAAAGATGATTGTCGCAAGCTAATGGTCGCTGGCCGGAGAAGCACGCTATCATTCGAGCGAGCAATCGCCTCGGCAGCGAGAGCTGCGGGTCTTCCACAAAATCCATTTACACGAAGCACGTGATTAGTATAGAGCCATGATCAGGACCTCTTTCTTGAGACGCCATCCTCGCACCGCATTTGAGACCTGCTGGAAAGATTTTAAAAAAACAGACACTCCCTGAGGTACAGCTTGCGAGGGACTTGTATTTGAAACCTGCCTTTTGTCCGTGTCCGCTTGCCGAAAGATGTCTTCTGTTGCATCAGAATACAATGGTATCACTCTGAACCTTCCACGATGATATGGTCTGATGCAAGCAGAGCCTGTCACAATCGCTTGCATTGGCGGCACGGGCATCGACACTCTCCCAGGCTTCTCGCATGTCGCAACCATAAACGTGGTGACGCTTGGGGCGCACCATCTTCGCCCATTTCCATCCTTCACCACACTGCCCCAAGCTCGACCAAAGCCACGCCGATAGCTTTTCTGGCAAGACATGGCGTTCATCACGAGCTCGCGCCGCATGAGAGCCCTGCGCGGGCGAACATCGCGGCGCTTCGATCTATTGGCGTGAGGACAATAATCGCCTTCTCTGCCGTAGGCAGCTTGCAAGAGGAGATCAAGCCCCGAGACTTTGTTGTCCCGGACCAGATCATCGACCGGACGAAAGGCATAAGGCCATTCACTTTCTTTGAGGGTGGCGTCGTCGGCCATACTATGTTTGCAGATCCATTTGACGCAGCCCTCGCACAGGTGGTCAAGAAGTGTGGGCACAGCCTCGAGGGCGATGGCGTTCGATTGCATGATCAAGGCACTATAATATGCATGGGTATAATGATCCTGGTCTTGTATGGCAAGCTCTTGTACTGATCACTGCTACAGAGGGGCCTCAATTCAGCACTCGCGCAGAAAGCAGAATGTATCGGTCCTGGGGCGGCAGCGTCATCAACATGTCAGTTCTTCCGGAGGCGAAGCTCGCCCGCGAAGCAGAGATTGCATATCAGATGATTTGCATGTCTACCGACTACGATTGCTGGCATCCTAGCGGCGATGTGACAGTTGAGATGGTCATGGGTAATATGAAAGCCAATGCCATCAACGCGCGGCGCTTCATTGGCGCCGTGCTCGACGAGCTGAGCAAGGAGGAGCACACGGCCCTTGTGTACGCCAAGCATCTAGAAGGGCAGCAGAAATTCGCCATCTCGACGGCTGTCCCTGGGAGAAGTGTTGAGGCACTGGCGAAATTGAACTGGCTTTTTCCAGGTTACTTTGTGTGATGTTTCTCTGAACACGAAGGAACGCTCGATATGACGACGATATGTAGTCTGATCCCTCTTCAACTAGTGGATCAATATATAGAATAGAAAGACGGCATCTGAAGATCTTCCGCGTTTTGCCAAGGCTACCGTCGCGTCACAACGCCGACTGCGACGCGTCTCTTCTTAAAAGCAAGAAACACATCTGCCGGCCACTAGCTCTGGACTCATCACGACATCACGACATCACGACAATGCCTCCCCGTACTTCGGCCGCGAGTGGTGCGACGGCATCATCGTCGACTTCCACTATGCCTGCGCCGCCGACGATGACCAGGCCAGTGATACCGCTGCCATCTTATCAAAGACCGCTTCGCCCTCTGACACCCGAGGCACTGAACTCGCTAGCTTCTTTGTCTAAACATCGAGCTTTCTGCGTGCTTCCGGAGCGACTCAAAGCAGCAGAGGTGAGCCTGTCGTCTTCCGCGGCCGACATGAATGAACGCGTCGTCGATCTCACGGCGCGACACAAGCTGAATCGGGCCAAGAGGGCAAGGCTCAGCGACGAGAACGACGAGGTCGACGGTGCAGAGGAGAATGAACTGAACGGTCTTCGTGAGAGGGCTGAGAGGATCACACAGCGAATGGATAAAAGCGTGCGCAGCGTCATTGACGCGTTTGAGGGCGTCGCTGCAATGCAAGATTGCCTCAAGCATGTGCGACAGAAGGCCTCAACGGCGTCTGGTGGCGCGGGCGCGACGCAGGCATCGACCCAGCGCACGCGGGCTTCCGCAAATGTCGACACCCAGGTCACGCACGACATAGGTATCGGCTCGACAGATCCTTCTTCCCCTGCCCCTGATTCGTTGAAAGTCGTCTTTGAGGAAAGTCTGGAGCAACGCAGAGATCGTTATCAGCTTCTGCCAATGGCGACGCGCTACGCAGGCAACAACACGTACAGGCAGTTCAAGCATATAGTGCACGACTCCTCGTATCCGTCCGGAGAAGCGCCGCCGCTTCCACCCTCCTCGCGGTGGTTCAAGACTCCGGGATCAGAGCCAATGCCCGGGACGACGACGACGGGTGACAACGTCGATGACGATGAGGACGATGATGACATTGCAATCGCACGAGAGCGCATCAGCACGCGCTGCCCACTGACACTGCGTGAATATGAGAAGCCAGTAACGAGCAAGAAGTGTCCGCATTCATTTGAGGAGGAGGCCTTCAGATCCTTGCTGGGACAGCAAACGCGGCCAGCATCCCAGAGGCACGGTGCCTGGAAGCCGGAAGTGCAGTGTCCGGTGCCTGGTTGCCAACAGACACTAACTCAAGACGATGTGCATACCGACGCGGCCATCGTGAGAAGAATACAAAGAATCCAACGCGCCAGAGACACTGCGCGCGAGAATGATACTGACGACGAGAACCGCGAGGATCGGAGTCGCGAAGCGGGGAGCGGAAGGAGAGTAGAGGACATTGACAGCGATTCTGGCGACGACATCGACGCAGTCCATAGCACACAAGTCAGGGTAAAGGCGGAAGCGAGAAAGAGCCAAAGAGACGCGATACAGGATGAGCAGGATGATGCCGATGGATAGGCTATGAAGTGTTCACGAGCAGCAACCCGTGCTTGCGCGCAGCTCGAGCCCTATGAGCCGACTTGTGTTTGCAGAGGACCAGCTGACCAATAGCTCCGTCTTAGGACACTTTCCTGATGTCAATTCACTGTGATCTGCGTGAAATACCGCAATGCACGCCTATCTTGTGATGAAGCCCAGGTACTCTGCCACAATCAATGTGATCATGCTTGGCGAGGTCAGCACTGCTACAACGTAGGCGTGGAGAAACCTACGCGCCCGGAGCAGTCCTCAAGCAATAGGTACCAAAGCCGCGGTAGAAACGAAGCAATCCTTCTTCCCTGGCAACGATCTGGAAGCAATGGAGCATGCCACGATAGTGAAGGCCATCGGTTATGCGAACCTGCTTCTGCAGACGGGTCTTGACAAAATCGAATGGTAAGCTGAAAAAGCTGGCACAGAAGCCTCCAATTGCGCTTGCGATGAGCGTCTGAGCATAGGGAGGTAGAGCACTGTCCTTCAACTTGTACTTCGCCTCGCTGAAGAATGCCAATTGTCCAAAGTTCTGAGCCATCCCTCTGACGGCGGTGGGATAGACGCCAGCCCATAGACCATTGTAGCCTTCGAGCCGACGGATCCGAGCCAGGGCGTCGAAACAGGACGAGTAGTTGGCCCGCAGTGGCGTTGCCTTGATGCCATCAGTCTGCATGCGTACGAGTGCTACATCCGTCGGACAGCCGATAATCGCCGCCAATCCACCCGAGCTCAGGGACGCCAGAGCACGATCGTGAAATTTGACTTCTCGCTCCTTTTTGTCGGCCGAATAAGCAAGCATGGCCATGAATGTGTCGAAGAGGCCCATCCTGGCGGTCGTGTAGACTGCTTGGCGCAGGAGACCAGCACTGAGGCCGGAGTAGAGGTCAAGTGCCCTGCCAGACTGGATGATGTCTCTTCCGACGGACCACGGCGTCGGCTTCGGTCCAGTCTTGACGCCCTCCCCAATCAGCTGCATGCGAACTTTGACCATATCGAACGGATGTGTTGCCAGCGTGCTCACCATGCCGGCGAGGCCTCCATTGAGGAAGGGGAGTGCTATCTTAACATCTGGCTGGTGGAGGAAGTCTGTCCAGACCGGCGATGCTGTGGTCGACCCGCTAACCACCTGCTGGGAAGCGCTCGGTTGGTTGACAGATGACGCGGCTTCTGGAGAGAGTGGTTCAACAGCTAGTTGTGGACTCGCATCATCAGGATGTGAGTTGCCGATGAGATTGACTGCAGAGGGAGGAGCTGAACGTTCGACCTGCATCAAGGACGTCGTTGTGTCGCAGGTGTCTCGTGCAACGTGCCTTCGCCTAGGGAGAGGATAAGATGTGTAATTAGCCAGCGAGGATAGTTATGGTGGATTTATATGCAACTTCAGGTGGCGAGGTTCTCTTAAGACATTCGTAATGCCGTCAATCCTTCTACCCAGGTCTCTTGACGGTAGGGACGATTGACTGCGCATGGCCCCTTCCTCTGTCTCACACTCATTGGTGCAAAGATGGGGAGGTACTGCTCATATGACAATTCAATATAGTAGCGGAATCCATTTCTTTCGAGTAAGGGTCGTGATTTGTGCTCCAACTGGCCACGTCGTCACGCAATGCACGCAGGCAACATCACATCAAATGCTCCACCTTAAGATCGCGAGCTCTCCATTTCTTTCGACTTAGGGTAGTGGTTCGTGCTCCGTCTGGCCACGTCGTCACGCAATGCACACAGGCAAGATCAGAGACTTGCAAACCAAGTGCACTACCAAAAGATCGCGAAGGCGAAGATCTGGGGGAGTACCGGTGACACCTTTTCAAGGCGTCGGGGAAGGCTGACCTCTGCTGAGTCAGTGTTGTCGATTGCGAACATCGTCTTTCATCGTCGTTGCATCTCGTCAAATTGATTATCACGAAATTGCACCGAGAGAACACCACGTATGTTTCGAGAGCCCTGATGACATCCCGAAACGGGCGATGAAACATCCGAGCCGCGTACCTTCGAGCCCTTGTGCACTGTAACAAGTCATGTAAGGCTTCCCAGAAGCTAGGATTCCGCCTCGTGCGTTTCCTGTCGTTGCATGTTGTTCTGCTCACCATGTTGCCTGTTCATCTGTCGTGACAAATATCATGGGCGTCAATATCAGCTCGGTCGTTGACTTGGGCGAAGTCGTGCAAAGCAATGTATCACTGTACCTAGCCCGCGACCTTGCATGGTCTGGCAGCGTTGGCTTTTCCATCATCAACACATACGGCGATAGTTCCCACTGCGCAGGGACCGACTATGAAGAAGGACGACTTGATTGCGACGATCAGAACTTCGCAGCGAACTCAGTCTCGGTCGGCGGTCCCGATCCGCTGACCGTGACCACGCCGTTCACTGTGTCTGAGGACAGCGGAGAAGATATACGCCGGAGCGATGCAGCCGTGGTATCATCATAGCTGCAAGAGTTTGCTTGCCACATACACGCACCAGAATTTTCAGAGGCTATTCAATATTGTAAGAACCAAATCCTTCAATTCGTTCGAGTCGAGGATACTGATAACACAGACCTTTGCTTAAACACGTGCTGCTGAGTCGAAGGCAAGGTTCTGGTTCTCCCCCAAGGCCTTGTCTTTAGTTGAGCGCGAACGCTTGGAGATAGTTCTGACCCTCTCATTTGTTCTATGTACATTATGTTTGCTATTTAAGACCGGCTCTGACCTTCTCCTGCTTCGCCTTCCCTAAAGACCACGATTATAGTAGCACATCTCCCCACTCTTAAGGGTTGTAGAGCTTAGCTGTGCGGTTGTCCTGCAAGATGATTGACGGTCATTGTCAGGTCCTGCAGACCTTTACCTGAATATGCAGCTCCCGTGAACGTAGGAGCTTGTGCCGGCACTGTATGCTCGGTTCATGCCTCCAAGACGACGTTATTGATGGGAAAAGACGGCAAAGCACGACGCCTCTTGGAACCTAGATCGCGTCTGGAGATGACCTGGGATTTTGTGAACCAATCCGCCGGGATGCCAAAGTCGGGTGTGCCGCCCAACGTGTTGAAGATGTCTCCAACGTAATTTGGAGACTTTATGCCCTTCGCGTAAGTTGTATTCCAATTATTGACGATTCCCTGCAAGTGTCAGCCTATACATCGTACTATGAGAGGAGGAAGCGCCTACCATGACGACCTTGACGCCGCAGAGGTAGATGTTCCTGATGGCTGGACCGAAGGCGCCCTGGTTGGCATAGAACAGGTTGACGGTGTCGGGTTCGCCTGCATACGGACGATCAAAGTCAGATGCCGTGCGCATCACGATCACGCGGCTGTAATCGACAAGCTTGTACAATGCAGCTCGGAGGAGCGCCTCCAACGTAGCATTATCCTCCTGTGCCGTGGTGCAGTAGACGGCCGTGTTGTTTGTAACGATGCGGGAGTAATTTCCAAATGCCTCCGAAAGCAAAGCGCCAGAATAGTATCTGCAATACACTTAGCCGTCAGTCCAGGATTCCAATCTGACATACACATCGCTAGTCGCTACATCGCATGGGATGACGGAAGGCGGCAATGGCGCCGGCAGCGTATGCGGGCGTGGTCGCGTAATGTGCTCGGTAGGCTTTGGCCGCTGCAGAGTCATTGAGAGGCGCCGTCCTCGCGTAGCCGATGGCCATGTCACGAAGCAGTGTGTTCAGCTCGAACACCTCTGTGCCGTAGATGTTGTCCACGCCGGGGTATTGCGTTGGGTTCTCGGCGCCGAGTGCAACATAACCTGGAATAAATGAGCGCGTGCTAGTAGAGGGCCCGTCTCAGGGGTAATATCACGCACCAGTCGTGAAATTGGCCGGTATCTCACGCGCGTCGAATTCGTATTCCAGGGCAACTTGTCCCGTGTGAGAAGTGTGAGCCAATCGCAGTGGCGGACGTCTTACCTTGCACTGCGAAGCGTGCGAATGTCACGGATGCAATGGTGGCCACTTCTGGGTTGACGCCGGCAATACCTGCCACCTAACAACGACGCTTGTGAGTGCTGCCACGAGCTAGAGGCTTGACGGAGCACGCACCATGAAGTAGGACGTGGTGAGGTCGAACATGGGAGACAGCGAAAAGGCAGTCATGGTGGATGCCGCATTGATCTCGGATTCGCCAGTGGTCAGCTGACAGATGTCGCCGTTCGCCGTGCAATGCACAGCTGGATAGAGCGGGCTTAGGCCCGGGATGCTTATGTTGTGCGCGAGGACATTGAATTCCTTCCACCATGAGCTCAAAATTCTTCAAGCCAGATGCTGATATTGACTGACCGGGATGTTATACCACACGTCCTGCTCGAAACTAAACATACTAATTATGACAAACTTGGGCTTGATAATAGTGGCCCGCTTGTCCAGGTCGCGCGTGATGATTTCTGCGGATGCAAGAACCGCAATGCCCAGCACAGCAAACGCTTGACATATTCTGGACACCATGTTTCAGTGCTTGAGGGGAAGAAGACGGGGCGGAGACGATGTCAAAACAAAGACAGCTCAAGCAGCTCGCGCAGCATGACATATAAACGCTGGACAGACGGTCGCGACGTCATAAAAGTGTATAGTAGGGTCGCGCACGCGAGCATGTTAGGGAGGGTACCCCGATGGGGCCAACACCAAGTCTCATAGAGGAGCTGCGGTGCTGGATGCCGTTGCCATGCCAAAGACGGGCGGTGATGTTGGCGTTATCGTCAGAGACAGACGGTGGTATTGGCGTTATCGCAGGATCGGAAGCGGTCGAGGTCGCAGCCAAAGGCAAGCCGCGCCGAGGGAACGACTACGCACGTAGTTGGATTAGGGGTAGTCGTCGCTAGTACTGTATGCTTTCGTGACGCACTATTACCTGGATCACTAGAGGGCGCCATACGGTTTTTCAGATAAGACCGACACCAGACGTCGCAGTTCGTCCCGATTGGGAAAGGTCTCGCGTGTCAACTCCAATCACGACTTCACTTCCCGCGACTCACGACGAGGACGACGCGCATCGAGGACCCTGGTGAGGACTCTTCATTGGCATAGAAGCGCAACGGCGACGTCGTAAATGCCCTTGAGGATTGCTCCCTTGACTCTACAGTGCACGATCTGCCTCATCGATGCTACTCCCAAGCTACACTCGCAGACGCAGACCCGAACAACTAGCCGTCTCCTCTGACAACGCGCCAATGCAAGCGTGGCTGACGTTAGAGGTGGTGAGATTGGTGAGTGCTGCTGTCATTTGCATCTCACCCCTCTTCCTTGTGCAAAGGCAGGGTAGTTGCAGGTGTAAGTGAAAGTAGCATGTGCTGTGTATGTGTCCTGTTGCTATCGGGAGCGGTTAATGCCTTGCAGCCTTTCTGTGCAGCATACCTGTGTCAATATGCAGTAACATTCGTCCTTGCCTACAATTTCTTTACAATACTCCCGCACTGCATGCTCTCTGAATCTCTATCATGACAAATTGGTGTGCTCGTCCAGGGTGAGTTGAGGATATCCAGCAGCATTGCAACTTTCGTTCCGGCCCACCTTGAAGTTTCCCTGCAAACCTCGCTTCTCGCCACCAACCTCATATTTCCACACCCCTCTTCCAATTCACTTCTTTCTTGTCCCTTTCTCGTACCTAGTTCCTTTACGTTAGAGGCAGCTGCGAGCTTAGATACCTCAAAGGCTCTCACCATGGACTCCCGCGACATTCGCAGCTCTGACATTGAAAATGAGTCAGGGTCTGAAAGCAGCGACACGACTGGCGGATGCGCGCTCAAGAAAATGCTCGAGCGATCAGTTTAGATGCGAATTAACAGCAAAAAGGCAGTACGAGGATTGGAAGATCACACGTTAGCACCAGGGTCATTGCAAATCAGAAAGGCCTGGTTTAAGCTATGTCGCGGCTGTAACACGAAGTCCTAAATAAGGAGCTCGTCTCCTTTTCCTTGCTTTGTCTTCGAGACTGTTGACGCTGCTGCAGTCCAATCATCCTTCCCACACTCGAACACCTCCCCCGAGTTTTCTCTCGAGCATCTGCATTCCTCTCAGGTTGGATACATGTGGACTTCCTTCATATACTCATGTCGCCTCTGGCATCACCTCGCTTTTGACTGGAATCCGTTGGAAGCATCCCGAATACAAGATAGAGCGAGGAACTTTGACGAAGCTTGCCGCTTGCGTGCGAAAGCTGCTCAGTGACAAACAAATCACAGATGATCGTAAACACGAAAAGCACTGGGTCACCGCTCGCATCATCTCGCGAACTATCGGAAGCGCTGCTACATGAGGCGATCAAGCAGGGAGCATTGAGCTGGGACATAACCATTCAGTCTACCCTGCTCATGACCGTTGAATCTGCTCTGAGTTGCAGAGCGGGCGAGATAGCTCTCTCGAACCTCTACGAATCAGACTTCCTCAAGTTCAGCCACTTTGACGTTAGAGTCTCCAATGGCGCGATCAGCAGTGCCCGCGTACAGCTACATCATGAAAAGGGACACAAATACGTCGTGCAACGCCATTCGTAAGGCCACACTCTTCATACTCCTCCTCGATACCCCTCGAAGTTTCGCTGGGCGACGCTCAGTGTCATTCATAACCCTGAATAGCTTCAGTCCTGTGTCGTATAGCTACTCGTCATCTTAGCAATGCGCACTGGCGCTACAGCTGCCAGCAACTACTAGGACCTCATCAGCGAGACGGAGAAGGGGGGCAATGAAATCGTGCAGTGGGTATTCCAGAGCGGCCTGTCGTCATGGCGTATAAGCAAGGTACGAAGTCAAAACTGGACATCATCAAGCCGGCATCAGTGGTAATCGTCAACAAGGTGCTCGCCAAAGCAAAGGGAGTGTCAGGCCTCACATTCCACCCTACATCGCACGATATTCGTCGTAGCGCTGCCTCCGACGCCTCTACAATCACATCAGGCGCCGCACCGATAGAGAAAGTTGCAATCGCCCTTGGGCATGGGACAACGGCACAAGATAGGGCGACGACACTGAGATATGTCGGTCCTGCAAGGACATCTACTTGGACTACAAGATTGAATCCTCCTACCAACGCAGAGATTGAAAACCACAGTGTCCTCCTCTCAGACAGCCTAAGACGCGCGTACATCACGAAGACGCCGGCTAGTGTGATCACCGAGCGCTGCGCGCAGGACGGCCTTGATGCTAGCAGCGCGACAGTAAGGTCCAAGGTTGCATTCGAACGGAGCATGAAGAGCAACTTCGACGGAGCTGGCTTGACAGCGGTGGCGCCGCCCCTGCTACCGATGCCACTGCTCTTCGGCAGAGGACCGATGGCGAGAACAAAATGCTATATGGCGATACTAGCAAGTGCTCCAACGACTACGAGCTTCTCGACGTCTTCATCGACAAATTTGCTTTGATTGACCCAGTTGCTGTCGCCAATTATGATTCTGCATCCAAGTCTGTTGGCGTGGAGAGAACCAGTCGCGATCCATGAATTCCCTCGATACGCATTGGACCACCAAGGTTAGTCGCTGCCATTCCGACCGGTTACGCCACCTTGCCGTCGCATTTAGCTGTCCCTCATACCGATGAGTGCGGCCAACTTATCAAATTTCGCATAGGCTCTCCAATCTGTGCAGCACGACGATAGTGCACACATGTATGATGAGAAGAACTGCCGAAATCGATGTGCGATGCTGTCTAAGGTCGACGGCAGCAAGCAATGTGAGCGGCATCTGCACAGCGACACGTACGGCAAGAGGTCGGCAGAGCATACTTAAGGACCAGACCTTCAGACAGAAGAGCGCCACTCCCAAGACGTCTTTGGGAGTGCTGACCAGCCGGGTCAGCACCGGAGTAGACGATCCCGGTGGCAGCAGAAGAGGACGGTCTATGCGCTTAACCCCTGACGCTGCTTGCGATGCGGACTGATCGCCTCGCGAGATGCTCATTGCCGATTGTCGAGCCACAAGGGAGTGCTTGCGCTCCTCGGCATTGGAAGGTCTTCGGAACGGTTCCTTGTCCGTACTTGGCGACCTTCTCGCGGTGCCCTCTGTCGCAGGGACGCCGCCCGAGCGGATAGTATGCAATATCTCGGCCGTGCTTGGCCGTTTCTCCGCGTCAGTCGACAGAAGTAGGCGCAGGAACATGTACAGCTGATCCGGCAGATCCGCTCGCAGCCTTTCCTCGTTCATCCCTGGCCACTTTGAGATCTCCTCGCGCAACACTTCGACATCTTCAGTTTCGTTGATGACGTCGTCAGAATTACTATATGGCACGCCTTTGAAGCACATGAAGTAAACGGTCAAACCGAGACTGAAGATGTCCGATTTCTTGGTGAAGTTGCCGAGACCTTGGCCCGACGCAGCGTTCACGAGAACCTCTGGTGCACAGAAAGATAGGGTGCCTGTGGCGCCGCTACTCGTACGAGGTGCCCCAGCCCCCTGGACCTCACCGAAATCGCTGATGAGCACGCGAGGTATGCGATTGCCGTGCAGATGTAGTAAGCAGTTGCCCGGTTTGAGGTCCCGGTGTATGTAGCCGCGCGAATGCAGGTGGTCCAAGCCGGACGTGATGTCGAGGAAGAAGGAGAAGATTTCATCAAACTGCAGATCGCGAGATTTGCTTAGACCAGGCATGGACATCTGCCCCTTTGACCTTCGCCGCAATCGCTCCTGTTGCAGAGCATCCGACAAAGGACGATGCGCCTCGCCAAGCACGTAGTCGTGCAAGGTTCCCGCGTTACAGTACTGCTGCAGTATGAACAGGCAGGGCACCGATGGTCCGAAGCCTGAGGGACGATCCTCCTCGAGCCAGGCATGATGATAGGTGACTAGATTTTCGTGATTGATGGAGAGCTCCTGCAGGAGACGTACCTCATCGAGTGTGCGGCGCAGCCACGCCTTGTTGTCGCCAACTGGCACACGCTTGCAAGCGAAATGGCCAAGGTCTTCGTTGTCGACGACATGCTTGACGAGCCAGACGACGCCGGCGCCGCCCCTGCCAAGTTCACGCTCCTTTCTGAAGAATTTGTTCAGGTAACCTTGAGAAAAGGCCGACGACGAGATTCTGTCCGATGTGGGATTGGAAAGAGCCGGCGAGGGCGCAGGTTCGGAGCCAGATACTGATGCCGCGCCCAGCTGGTGACTCGGCGTCGCTGAGCGCGATGACTGCTGCGAAGCGGCATGCGTGTAGTCAAGCAGGCGAAAGTAGTCCCGTGTAATAAACTCAGTGGCACCAAAGGCCTCGGGCGACTTTTGCTCGTCGCTACGGGTCAGGGGTGCATTGCAGTAACGGACAATGTGTCGCGTCGATGACAGGCGTGTGCGGTGTGCGGCGCAGGGAGAACTGCTTTGACGCTGGCTCGTAGGCGACAATTGCAGTGCCATGGCGACTGGCAGGTCCAATCAGCCTCACGATACTTAATGCCGCGACATCGACGACGACGACTGCAGATGAGGAAGCTCACAGCACAATCTCCGAGGATGGCGTATAAGGTACGAGTGCAGCATCGTCGGCGTCCATTTCATGTCTGCCGGGAAACGGGCATTGGAGCTCGCCTCGGGTGGATACCCATCTGCCAGTACTATTCAATGTCTGGGAGTTTCCAGATGTGACTCTGGCATACAGTGAGCACTGATTCCGGAATGATCATCTGTGGGCGGGCATTCACATCTGCTGCTCCAATCAGCCCACCATGGTCGCTAGTCAGTGTACAGTAAAGTGACCCAGGACATCACGCGAGGAGGTTCCACTGTGACAACGGCGGTCGGCTGATCGGCACGAGACGTCATTTGTTGTTTACTGTATTATCAGTTGCACAGTAAATCTATCACATTGACCTTTTCGAACTTGTCTATGGCGTGGCGTGGCGTGTCGTGTCGATATGCGTGCATAATGATCATGTACCGATCGATCCCTTTACTCCAGAAGGGAATAATGGCTTCTTGCCTGACTCGTTGGCTTTGCCATGCTATGGATTCGGCAACTCGTGGATGCTTGGCGTGTCTCATCGACGTCAATGCTCAACGTCTTCTGAGAGTCTAAATTTCGTCAGCATTAATTGCTAACAGCCTCCCCGGCTTCCTGCCGGTCACGGTGCTCATTTCTGATGACACTTTCCCTCTCGCAGTACATCTATGTCAGATATCCCTCTCCACTACACAGCTCTACTGCTCACTGCCCCGTTTCGCCTCCATCATCTTTCTGCAGTGAGATCGAGCGCCGCGTCAGCCGATCCGTCACTTCCGCCGACACGTAGCATTTTGAGAAGTAATATAGCTTGATCGCTTGCCCTTACCGCTGCCGCTGCGCTCGTCCTCGCACCTCGAGCTTTGTCGGCAAGATGCGTGTCACGCGTGACTTTGCGTGCGCGGCGCTCTTCTGCCATATCTTCTCGCCATGTTCAGGTATACACTCCGTCAATCACGCCCCGACTCTGCACGGAACCGCCCTAACGTCCGCTCTCAGCCACCGCCCTCTCCGAAGTTCAAGCACTCGAAGCCTTTGCGCAGCTTGCGGCTCGTGCCGCACCAGATGCTCCCGATGGATACACGCCGAGCAGTGTCGCGTGCCCGTCAGCACGGCCCAGTATTCGCAGTGCCTCGTCCTTGTCCGAGGAGGAAACCAACTGGCTTGGCGTACGCAGACCGAACACATTGGGCCCCATGAGCGACCTCTTGACACGCATGAACATCACCGGCTTCGATGCTGGCGCCTACATCAGCAGATACACAAGCAACGTTACGCAACTCCCAAATATTGCAATAGCCGCGAGTGGTGGCGGCTATAGAGCTCTACAGAACGGTGCAGGTGGTCTCGCCGCTTTCGACAATCGCACCACCAACTCGACAAACGCCGGTCAGCTCGGAGGCCTGCTGCAGAGCGCAACCTATCTCGCCGGCCTGTCTGGAGGCGCTTGGCTCGTAGGCAGCATATACGCTAACAACTTCACAAGCGTCGAGTCCAGTATGTCGATTACTCGTCGCCAAGCTCCATCTCCTGTGATTTGCTGACGTCTGTCAGTCCTCAATGCCAACGGAGAGCTGTGGGATTTCTCAAACAGCATCCTCGAAGGACCAAACAAAGGCATTCAGATTCTCACTACTGTCGATTATTACACTACGCTCGGTAACGAGGTATCGGGGAAGAATAATGCAGGGTTGGTTTCTCGCATCGTCTGAAGACTCCCTACTGATTCGATCAGTTTCAACACTACACTTACAGACTATTGGGGACGAGCCCTCTCATTCCAGTTGATCAACGCCACGGACGGCGGGCCTGCTTACACAATGTCATCCATCGCCGATGCCGCCAACTTCGCGAATGGCCTAATCCCTATGCCGATTATGCTCTCGGACAGCCGCCGTCCAGGACAAGTTCTCATAGCCAGCAACACAACCATAGTGGAATTCAATCCCTGGGAGATGGGATCGTGGGATCCATCTTTGTTTGGCTTCAGTCCTATGAAGTATGTCGGCTCCAATTTCAGCAACGGTGTCCTGCCCGATGGCGAGCCCTGCATTGCAGGATTCGATAATATCGGCTTCACGTACGGCACGAGCAGCACGCTGTTCAACCAAATCGTGCTGCAATTCAATAGGACAGTCAATCTGCCGAGCTTCATCGAGAACGGAATACAGGATATACTCAATGACTTTGGTCAGAGCAATAACGACATCAGTGACTGGTCGCCGAATCCATTCAAGGGCTATAACCCCGGCTCGAATGTGTTTGCCGGGACTGACCAGCTCTTCCTTGTCGACGGTGGCGAGGACAATGAAAACATCCCGCTCCATCCGCTCATTCAACCACTACGAAAAGTCGATGTGATTGTTGCCATCGATTCTTCAGCAGACACGACGTATAATTGGCCAAACGGAAGTTCTCTTGTAGCAACATACGAGCGGAGCTTGAACTCAACGTAAGTCGTGCAGGACGTGGAATCAGTATTATGCAGCTAAGAAATCTGTTGCAGGCTCCAGAATCACACGGCTTTCCCGATCATTCCGGACGAAAACACCTTCATCAAGTGAGTACTGGTTCACATGACGTGAGCAAGTTTGCTGCGTCCGGCATTTCTGTGTTCAGCATTGATATGGCTCCAGCTTGGGACTGAACACACATCCAGTCTTCTTCGGCTGCAATTCTTCAAATTCTACAAACGCCCTTGGGAACGTGCCCTCGCCATTGATTGTATACCTGCCGAATGCGCCATATTCCTTCTATTCCAATGTGTCGACCTTCAATCTGAGTATGTCGTCGCTGAATCTGCAAGAGCTATAGTCTGACGAATCAAGGCTATACCGATGCTCAGCGTGATGGCATAATAAAGAATGGCTACAACGTCGCCACTGTAGGGAACAGCTCCGTGTCCTCAAACTGGCCAGAATGTTTGGGCTGCGCGCTGTTACATCGGAGCTTCGAAAGGACTGGCACCACATTTCCGGCAGCGTGCGTAACGTGCTTCCAACAATACTGTTGGAATGGCACCTTGAATTGTAAGAGGCCCTGGCAGCCTGCACGTTGACCTGGATTGCAGAACTGACGCATGTCTAGCGACAACTCCAGCTCCGTATACACCGACCTTGAAGCTCACCGGCGCCAATTCGACGGGCCAGTCTTCGACCATGACCAGCAACTCGGCCAGCCCTACAAAGACGGGCGCGGCTGTGAGACCACGCATCAACGCTGGGACATACCTAGCAGCTGCTGCGATGTTCGGTGCTTGGTACATGTCCTAACCCTGCCCCTCCATATCTGAAGCTTTTGGACTTGGCATAGAGTTCGCATTTGGAAAGAATCTGGTCCAGCATGTGGATAAGCAACCGCAACTATGCCACATGACATGCGGTCTCTACATCGAATCGCAATTTCGATATCGAGCTCATGCCCGTACTGTCTCCTAGACCGTCGCTAGCAGATCGTCTAAATGCATAACCTGCCCCCAGTCGCGCCCTGATCATCACGCTCTTTCGCAAGCGACGTTGCAGAATCTGTCGGCGTGCTCGTCCTTCCATGACCATAGCTAGCTCTTGCGAGCCTAACCGAAACTCCATAGTCTTGAAACGCTGCATCAGACAGTTCTCGCGAGAGTCGACACTCGAGCGGATGCTGGTGCTCCGCAAACCAATGATGATATTGCAGGCGCAGCAGGTGTGGCCAGGAAGTTGCGGGAGCATATCACTTCCAGAAATCGTCAATGTCGCTGTCGTCCTCGTCCCCGTCCCCTGACTCCAACGACTCGCGTACAGTTGCCTTTGTAACCTCGTCCGGCATGTCGGCATTGTGTTTCTGCTTGTCGCGACCTGCCCGTAGCACTTCGCGCCGCTCTTTCAATCGCTTCACACGTTCCTCCAAGGCGTCCATCACGTCCAGCTCCTCCTCAAGCTGCCTCGAAGCTTCCTCCCTCTCTGCCTCAGCCTCCGCTTGTGCCTTTGACCTTTGCTCTGCGCCTGAATGCTGCGCCTGGTCGCTACCATCAGTCCCCAAGACGGCTGCTGCCTCGATAGTTGCCGGTGCTGCCAGCACTGCTATGCCACTTCGCTCGGGCGGTGGCGTTGCTACATCCCGCTCAAAGGCTGCCCATTCATCCTCGTCGATGTCATCGAGCACTGGTGCGCCTCCCAGTGACTTTGCTGCATGCTCGTTGGTGCTTTCGCCGTTCTGTCCACGAGCGCGCTTGAGAGAATCGTTGTTATCGTCCGTGGCCTTGCGCTTCTTGCTGGCAGTCGCATCTGCGGGGCTGGACTGGCGATTCCTGCTCATAGCTCATGGTTTGTCGCATTGAAGCTGCCGGCTCTTGCCATTGCCTTGAGCTGCACATGGAGTGGAAAGCGCCAAGGCTGATCTCCTCCACGGTCACGTGCGTGGGAGTTGTGTCTGCAACCTTGTTTTCTGCCGACCTGATGGTTCAACTCATCAGTCGCGATACAACTTCCATCGAAAGAACATCTCGGCGCATCGTGTTCGGCGAGGGTCTCTCAGCTCTTTCCTAGTCACAGTGCGAGCGCGGTCTATTTAGTCTCATCTCGTTCACCAGTCGACTGATTCGCGCAAGTCTCGCGTCTTGACCCAGCAATCTGTGGTGGAGGACAAGGGCAGAGTCAGGTTGGGCAGCGAGTCGAGTTGGCCCGAGCAGAGCGACACATACGTGTTCGCGTGCTGTTTGACAGCCATCGTATCATACATTAGTTGCGCATTAGACAGTCGCGAACGCCCTCGAAACGCGCCTGATCTCTCCCATCCGCGCACTTGCTGTTGTCCTCATCTGATCGCTGAACATGGCCGGTAAGCCTTTGATTCATCAGCCTGCCTACCACCGAGTCTGTGCTGCTCTCCAGCCATCAATACGCTTACACCTTGTTACTCTTAAGCTGACGATGTCCTTGCAGATGAGCCTAGGAGATCCGGGCGAGCCACCAAAGGGCAGCATACGAAGAATCTCGACGAAATCGAACAGAAAGATGCTCCAGTGCTGAAACCAAAGGGCAAGAGAGGAAAACAGGTCCGAGCTGCGGAGGTTGCCAAACAAGATGTGCAGGACGAAGAAGATGAAGAGGAGGAGGAAGACAATGCCATCATACGCTGCATATGCGGACACCAGGAGGACGAGGGCGAGCGCATGATGATCTGTTGCGACAAATGCAGCGCCTGGCAGCACAACGACTGTATGGGCATTACTGAAGACGAGTCGGAACTGCCTGAGCATTACCTTTGCGAAGAATGCGCCCCTCAACAGCACAAAGAGCTCATGAATGCGATCGCAAAAGGCATGGCGCCCGAGGATGTATCCATACAGCGGCGCGAAGCACTGGGCAAGAAGATCAAAGGCAGACGCGGCCGGAAAGGCGCAAAACCGCGGCAGTCTGCGGGAGAGGCTAGCACAACATTGGACACGACCGCCTCGGTCACTGGAGGAGCGAAGCGGAAGTACCAAAAGGAAGACTCGATAGATGACCCGGTGAATAATATCTACTAAGATTGCATGAGTACTAACTAAGCGCAGCAGATAGAGAAAGGGTCCAGTGCGCCGGCAGTCTCACAGGAGGAGACAACAAAAAAGCGCAAGACATCGGCTGCTGACGCCTCGAGTCGTCGCAGACCAGGCCAGAAGCAGGAAGCGGCGTCGCCGGCGGTCGCGCAAAGCATATCAGAGCTCGAGCCAGCAGCGCGCAGGGCTGCGGGCAAGGAGCTGCACAAGCGTTGGTCAGCCATAGTTGCAGACTTCATCGCAGATGGCTCGTATGCAATAGAGCAAGCTCAGACACCAGATAGTATTGCTGAGACGTGGGCTTTGAGAGTCGAGCAAGCTCTATATGATGCTCACGCTGGCAGTCCGCCCGACCTTTCCGGCATGTACAAGACGCAGCTGCGCGCACTGATGTTTAATGTTCCCAAGAATCCGACACTGATGATGAGATTGTTGAGCAATTCCTTGAGCCCCGAGGAGCTTGCGGAAATGACCAGCGACGAGATGGCCAGTGCCGAATTGCAGAAGCAGATGGCTGCGATGAAAGAGGAGGCCGACAAGCAGGCAACGCTGATCAAGGAAGAGGGACCGCGTATTCGTAGAACACACAAGGGTGAGGAGCTCGTTGGCGAAGCTTCCAACCAGATGGCAGAAGCTCCACCTGTCGCTGAGACACCTGGACTGGACGGCAACAATGACAGCACTGTCACCGTCCTGAGCCCCTTGGAAAGCGAGCACAAGGTCGCCACATCGCCACACGCAGACGATGTACACGACTCTCGGCACAGCGACTTCAAATCCGCAGATGTCTTGGAAAGAAAACCTTCTGCCAACTTCGACATTGGCAATGTCTGGTCCAACGTGCAAGCACCCGCACTGGATCACAACGGTCGCCAGCCTCAGCCTCGGCGGCAGCCATCGTCTGGGCTGCAAAATGCAAATCGCAGTCCAGCAGCGAACAATCAAGATGCAGACATTGACCGTCCTGCTTGCAGACGAATATGACGACTCAGCAATCTCCGTTCCCAGATCTGGACAACAGACTCACGAAGTGATATGGACCGGGAAAATCGACATGCCGAGCGGCGACTCTTCTGTGGCCTCCTTCGTAGCAGCTGCACATCACATTGCAGGCGCAAATCTGTCAGGAGGCTCGGGACGACCCACCTTATCCTCGATGATGCCTCGCGAATTGATCATCAAAGGACGGTTATCGTCCGCGCGTGCGGACGCCTACCTGGACAGTCTCTCAGCCGCTCATTCGACCGACGTGTGTGTGCTGGATCTCATCGCTGCTCACGACCAGGATCAAGCCCAATGGAACGTGGCGTTCGATTATTTCCATGAGCGCGAGCGTTATGCTGTACTGGACGATAAAGCTTCGTCTGAACTTGTCAAAGACGCGTACATACTGCCTCTGGAAGCCGGAGTCGGCAACATGCCATCTTTCCTTCAGCATCTGGACCACATCTCGATCGAGCAACCAAGACCGCGACGCATGCTGTTGCTAGTGTACGTTGTCAAATGGCGATCGCCGCCGAACTCTGCCGACAGTACCCCGGCGAACAGTATCCCGAGACCGGTGGGTCACGCTGGCTACGCCGGCCATCTACAACAACAGTCTGCTCCGAGCATGTCGCCCTTGCCGGGTCAAAACCCCTCAAATCGATTCTCCGGCTTTGGTCACAGCCCTACCAATTCTCCATTTCCTACGAATCCATATGCTCCGGTCGTTGGCCCTCCGCTTGGTCGCGGTGGACTGACTGAAGAGGCCCGTCAGATCCTCGGACCCTTTCACAGTGCGCCTGTGATACAGCAGCTTTTGCTTGCTAGTGAAGGAAGCATGACCACAGACGTGCTCCGCAATCTACGCGCCATAGTCGAGACCAATCCCGCCGCGCAAACGGATTGGAACGTTTTCAAGGCAGCTCTGGAGAGAGGCGCGCAAGGCACTCAGTGACTTAATGCTGCTTTCAGGCGCTCGCTGGTAGTGTTCGACAGTGGCACGGCTGCACACCTTCAAAGGATCATGGCTTGGATCTGTGTGTAGAACGACTAGAGAAATACGCGGCCAAGACTTTTCATGAAACCCCGACGCCGCGCTCAATGATGCTAAACTCGCTTTATGTTGATCACCAGCGTCCCCTGCCTCTAAATCCGCCGCCGCCGCCGCGGTAGCCACCTCTGCCACGTCCATAACCGCCAGCACCTCTACCATCCCAGCCGGCATCGAAAGCCCCGCCATCATTGCGCCCGGCTGCTGCCGAATATTCGTCGCGAGCAGGGGCCGGCCTCCCTCTGAACTCCTTCTGCAGATTCTCGTACGTTTTTCGCATTTGCGCATAGCCAAGATGCATCTTTCCGTAGAAATGGTCTGCTAGACGCCTGTCGTTGTCCAGTCGGCTGAGGTACGCACCGCAAACGTCACAGACCTGCAACTTCTGATGACCGGAGGGACCACCGGTATCTGCAAGAGCCTTCAAATCTCTTTCCCGATCTGCGCGCATCACCTGCATCTGCCGTAGCTTGAAATGCTCCGACACTGCGAGGTTCACGCTGCCTGTGGTAGCTAGAACCTCGATCTCAAGCAGACCGTTTGAGATCGTCTTGGTCAGATCAGACATCTGTCGCAGCTGCATTCTAGTCAGCTCGTCGCCCTTCACGTTGGGAAGCGGGATGGCTCACCAGCTCATTGGTTTGCCGGATTTCCTCTGGTGTCTTCTCCAAACGCCTTTGCGCTGCCTCTATCTTGCGGTTGCAGTCATCGATGTATTGCTGCATATCCCGCATGTAGTCATATTCGAACGCCCATGCCTTCTTCTGTTCTGCATCTGCGGCATCAAACTCGACTTTGAGGCCTTCAGCATGGACTTTCGGACATAAGCCTAGAAAACTGTCAGTCGCAGATGATTCGAGTAGACGTGCAAAGACATGAGCCTGGGCTTTAGCCATGCCTATGGACCAAAGTGCGGCGGCATACCTATATCTTGTTTCGTGTTGGTAAACAGATCGTGAGGACATGTTCCAACCAAGTAGGATCGGCACACCTTTGAGTCTGTGATGGCGAGCTGCTGCGTCCGCGCGCTGCCTGATGCCACCATGGCATCAGCACCCATGAGCTGCTCGAGCAGCTTGCGCTGTTCTGCCGCCATGCTTGCAATGTTGGCGCAGGCCGCGTTCCTCGCCAACGAAGATGGGTCGTTGCAATAATGCTTTAAAACATGGGAGGTGGACGCCTCACGTGGGCCGGATCTAACTCCGCCGGGCAAGTCGCGTCAACAGCGATGCGACTCCTCGAAATGGTTGGACATGCCACTATGAGATCATGAAGGTCTTGGTTGTT
>JAQQXO010000423.1:0-28627 GCA_029852735.1 Persea americana
AATTAGTAGAACAATAAATTCACCGCCAAAGTTTCGAACAGACAATGAGGTGTTCAGCATGGGAACAAATGAAGCCAAGGCTCTGAAGATAACTCGTGAGATGAAGATACTAAGCCTGCGATGCTTGTTTGAGCCTGTAAATCGCTTGTTGATTTGTCTAAATAAAGCCCTTAAGTGTGGGATCAAGTGTTTTTACCTACTAGTTTTAAGTAAATTTTGGCTGCGATTAATTTTAAAGTGTCCTCATTGTTTTACGAAGTAAGGGTCTTTTTTTTTTTTTTTTGAAAGAAAAGGCCTTTTGTGATAAATTTATTTAGAAGTCCATATTCTTTTGGGTGGGGCCCTCTCAGATAATTGAAGGTGTGACGGAGCCAACCGCATCTAATGATGAAAGTTTGGTGGGATCCTCAAGTAATCGAAAAATGGTAGGTCCCAACCAAATGGTGACAGAATGATTCTAAAGAACTTGATAATTTCTTCAACAAAGGTTTTTCTTGCTCGCTTTTACTGTAGTCCCTTCTTGTGGTTATAACTCACAGGTATTTTAAATCCATGGCAAAAAAAAAAAAAAAAAAGTTGAAACTTTCTTAAAATGATAGGCTGGATGGGTTCTCCACAGATGTAAATCTTTGCGATGTACAATTTTGATGGCTATAATTGAGCAGACTCTCCTAAATTCCCCAGTTAAGAGTTTTATTATTCCTACTTAAAAGATCGATTGAAATTGTAGGCTGTTTTGAAGATCTTTGAAGGCTCCATGTTGTTTTGCAGGTTCCATTCTTTGGTTTCCTGTGCTGAGAAAAAAGGAGAGATTTGCTATGTCATATATGTTGATTTCTGTTGGTATGTGGGTGATATGGCCCACACAAGATGGCCACGATGAGCCTTAAAAAGGCTTATTGATTTTTAGTCAACAGTAAGTGGGGATCCGGTTCCCAGAAACCCCACAGCCAGCCGTTGGAAGATCTGTATATAAGACCATTTCTCAAGTTGAAAATGCACAGAATACAAAGTGATGAGAAAGATGCAATGCTCTGCAAATACTGAGGATTTTCCGGTGTTGACCAGCCTCAGGGCATTGTCCCCATTTTCACTGCTTGTAATTCTTCAATTTCTTAGGAAGAAAAATGGTCCGAAGCACCTATTGTGTTCCCCAGGCCTTATGCTAATGAACCAGCTGCAGAGACCTTGATTGTATTAGAGTGCGAGAATTTGAGTTCTTAAGATAGTGGGGAAAAAGAAACTAGTCAATCCCATAATTAAAGTACTGGGAAAACGTCATCTAAGCAACAAAAAGGAAAAAATAATCTCAAATACCTTTGATTTGTTTTCTTAGTTATCTTGGAGAGTTATCCTCATGAAAATATTAGCAGAAATCCTTGACTCAAGACTTCATGTGTGTAATGGGAGGATTTCGTGGTTTGTGGATTTCTGTTTTCACCAGAGAGAGAAATTCTGCATTCCTACACATCCCGTAAGAAATTGAAATCCTTTATATCGAAAAATTAGTTTTTTATTTTTTGAGCAATAATCAATGTCACATCAATCACTCCTTGGGCCCGTTTGGTAATTTTACTTTTAAAATCAAGTAAAATGAAGTGAAGTAAAGCACTAAATTAAGAGGAAATAAAATATAAGTGGGTTGTGATAGTATTTTATTTTTAGTTGTTGGATATTGAATTTTTTTAGCTTTTGTATAGAAAAGTGGAGTTTTTCCTATCTTTTAGTTGATAAATGTGGTTGCTTTTTTACATTTTTTGAAAAAGATGAAGGGAATTTTGAATTAAAGTGCTTTTTTTTTTTTAAAGATGGAGGGAATTGATGTGACCTCGTCTGTAGAATGGAGATTTTACTTAACTTTTACTATCCTAGTAAAGTGTCGATGGGTGTAATCCTCTCGTTACACAAATGTGCCATGAACATCCCTTGATGCAGGACCCTTTTTGAGGTTATGGGTCCACCTTGGTTTGAGCCGGCTCACATATGGGTTGGGTCGGCCCTTAGCAGAGGCTGGACTTGAATCCTTCTTTATCATAATTGTCACCATAAGCAAGAACCGTGATTTCCAGCAATAGGGAGGAATATTGACCGGTTGATTGGATACTTCTAAATTGAGACGGTGAAATAATCTTTGTCCAATCCAATGGTTACTCTTTCTTTAAGTACATTAAAATTTTACATGATTATAGAATACAAAATTTCTGATATCTGGATTCAATCAGTAAAAAGTCGGCCCCACTATTCAACAAATAGTTTTGTTAATTTTTTTTGGAGATTTGATAATGGTTTTTTTTTTTTTTAAATATAGTGATACATTTTTATTTTTTTTGGTTTGATGAAGTGGTTGAGTCCAGGGTTACTTGATTATCAGATCGCAGCTTTCAGTTCATAATCTAAGATGGAGGTCTAAGATTTGCAAATGGGGCTGCGGCTTAGGTCTAAGATTTCAAGCCGTTTGGTACAAGAGGCTCATTTTTGTTTCTGATGCAATTGCAACATGGATCTTAGGTTATGTACAGTTGGGTCAAAATCCAATGGGACTAGATTTTAAGCAATCAACAAACTGAAAGTTAAACTGGATCATATAAGACTATACTGCGACCCAAACAGACTTGACTCATGATCAGGTACATTATGATCAAGATTACAACTTAATCACATGGTAAAGTTAATTTTTATCTTTAAACTACCTTCTCTCAAAAGTAATAAAGCAGGACATTTTTGAAATTTGGTTGCCAAAACAGACAGGGAATAGGCGCTATTGGATCCTTGGTAAGTCAGTTTGCTCTTAGTTCTATTTACTAGCAACTTTGTTTGCCTGCAATATTGGTTATGGGAAAAAGAATAAATGTCTGAATACTCTGTTTACATGTGAACTGAATTACCCACACTCACAGATCCTTATTTTGGGTCATTTGACAATGACAGATAAAGCTAGAGATGAAGATAACAATTTGACCATCTCAAACTGAAGTTTGTTCAGATAAATTCTGTGCATCCAATAGATATATCACAGCCTGTGTCTCGGGATCACGGACGGCAAACACAAATTGCTTCGTCTGGTCAGGGATCGAAAGCCCATGAACCAATCCATCTGAAGCTTTCAAGTCCCCATCAGTTTTGCGTATAGAAAATGGCCACAAATTCTGCAACCAGGACAGCATTGCATAAGCCATGACAAAAAAACATTAGAAACCGAGTATCAAACGCTACTAATGGCCACTTCTCTGCAGCAGAATCTGCATGAAATCAACAGAAACAACAATATAATCAATGCACAATTCTACAAAAGCACATCGAAACTATCAAACAGAACTCTTCAAAAAATAATAGTAAAAAAAAGGAAATGTTTTAGGATAAATCTGGATCCAAAACAAAACACAATCAATTCAGATAATCATCCCATAATTTAAACCCAAAGCCCAAATCCCAAATCCCAAATCCGCATATAACCTATGTATCACTCCCCTGAAACTGAAATCTCTCTGCAGTTATTCCATTTTATTATCTTCCAAAGATTTTCAAAGGAGCAGAAGTAAAATGAGCGAATGTACTGGATATGTAAACCTGTGCTTTAGAGATATGTATCAAACTCCCTCAGACAAGAATCCCATTAGATGGGTCATTGTTTTCAAACATTCTAACCCTGGGAATGTCTGTCCAGATGACATTCCCACACCCACATACACACAAAAGAATTTTTCCGCGAATTGTTAATTCTGACGTTAGGTGCAAGGAATATGGCACATAAAAAACGATTCTTTCCATGGATCTCTGCATCACTACACCAAACAGAAATAGTGAATTCTACAGCTTGTAGAACCCACACCCTATATCTAATTACCAAACCTGATGGCTGCAAACGATTCCAATCAATTCCATTCAGAAACTAAAAGAAATAACAACAAAAGCAAAACACCCCACAGTTCGAACAATCAAGAAAAACGAAATCTTGGTTCATGGAAAACCCAAATACGAATTTGGTGGAATTGCGAATACGGTAACTATTGTATCCAGTCGGGCCCTAAACTCATACCTACATAAGAAAAATGAAAATAGAAAAAGTAGGGATTCTGTCAAAGAAAATGGGAGATTGAACAATCAAACATCCAAACACAACTTGGCTACAAGGTCGAGTGATCAGGTTTTGCCACCCGTTGTTTTGAGGGGCCTCGAGGTTATTAAATGGTAGCTAGATTAAGTTCCGATGGCCAATTTGCATGATCAATCCAATGGCCTCCCGGTTGGATTGGCTTTTTGAGTGGCTGAGATTCATCACAAGGTGAGGCCAGGCTGTTCCATGCAGGGGTGGTTATGAGTCAGGCCAGGTTAAGCAGAGGACTATGTACGATTTATTGGGGTTGGCATCCCATAATGCAATTAGTTGGGCTGGGTCAGGTTCAGATCAGTCAAGTATCGCCACCACCCGTCTCTGAAAGTATTATATATTGTACAATTGGGTATACAGATTCTAGACCCAACTGGACCCAATCCTGGACCACCTTTCCATGAGTGGGGCTTACCTTTCTATTCAAAGTATCAACTAGTGTGAACAGAGCTCCCAACTAATTGTGTGATTAAATATCATAGTTGATAATTCCTATTAAGAAAATCAAAATTTCTTAATCATTGATTATTATTATTTAAAATTAAGATTATTATAGTTTTCTAATAATATTCAGAGAAAATTCCTAAATTTGAAAAATACTCTACTGCAGTACTGGTTGTTTATATTTCACATACGAATGCAATTCTATATTGTTCTTAGCCTTAACAAGTAGACAGTTTGTGTGTTAAAGGATTGAGCTGAGCAATCCAAGACTTTTTCTTGCAAGCAGGTTTAGAAGGTTGTTGAAACAGATTTTGTATTGCCAGAGTACTACAAGTTTTGACCATGGCCAAATTGATACTTTGATTAATATCATGTTTGAGGCAAAGAGAGATTTCATTCCATTGTTTGGTTCTGGAAAGGCAAGGCTGCATTGTATATAATTTAGTAGCTGTTTTTAACAATTTAGATGCATCATGTTCTCTCAAACACGCAAGTGATTAACTTCAGGGATAAGAGATATCAGTGACAACACATCTCATGTCTAAAAAGTGCACAGTCAATTCCTTTTCATCAAACTATTCAACAAACATAGAGATTATCTTCAACCAAAAATGTCATATCAATTATAACTCAAATTTAAAAATTTTGTATCCAACTGATGCAACTTACACCATCTTATGTGGTGAAATTTTCAACAACAATATAGCAAATTGGTGTACAAAATATCCATACAACTGGATAAGCCGGTGAATACAAGAATACATTGCCAAGGGGATTGCCTGCCGTCCAGATTTGCACATTGAAGGACCATTTGATTAAAAAAAATAAACAAAAACAAAAAAAAAAAAGCAGGCGCTATGCACCATGATAGCTTGTGTGAGATCTTATGCGAGATGACTTTTAGAATGGTCCCAAAGACGAAAGATATGGTCACAGACGTCACAGCAACCGACATGGACACAAACGTCACAACTACCCACATCATATAGTCCCAAGACAACTTGTGTGCGATATTGCGCAGCTTCAATTTCAATGTTGAACGGTCCAAGATAAATGTACCTGCACCTCAAGCATCACATTCGCAGCCATTTAAGAAAGGGGGAAAAAGGGTTCATGACGAAATTCAGGCTACTGTCAAGTTCATTGCACCAGTAGGTGCTTTTACTCATGTAAGGCCCGCGACCTTACTAGGTCAGTTGGGCCCAATTGTAGGCCCGTTGACCCATTTATTTTGTATTTATTATAATTAATTATTTTGTTAGATAATTAGGTGGGTTTAGATCATAAACGAGTTTCTTTTAGCATTAGAATAGTGTCTGCGAAGTTTCGTGCGATTCCGAGTTCGTTTGATCATAGTAGGTGGTAGTTTGCAATTTAGGGAAATTGATCGTCGCGGGCCGATGATCAGAAACCCTTCAAGTGGTTCATTCTTTCAACGTACCCATTTAAGGGCAATTTAGTCTTCTTTTCTCCCTTCTTCTCTTAAGCAGGGATTAGCCCTAATCCCATTACGAAACTCTGCAATGAGAGAGCTACAGTAGCCCCTTCTCCTTCCTCTTCATCTTCTCAAGCCCAGAACTTTTGGGAGAGATCATCTTGAAGATCCGAACCGGTAATCTTCATCCTTGTGATCTCCTCTTCCATTTGATATCAGTTAAGGTAAGCCTTTATCATCTTCGTATTTTTAATCATCTTTCTTTTGGTTAGATTTAGGTTGTTCTTGATCTTTTTTCCTTTCTTTCCTTTTCTCTGTGATTTAGGTTGCATTTGGTTGGTTTAGATCGTGGTTTCGTGTTATTAGAGCTTCTGCTCAAATTTCCCCCAATTTCATCTTCTTCTTGGTTTAGGCAAGTAGATCTGCAAATTACAATATAACATGGATGTTTGTTTTATTGATTGATGATTATCACATGATAGGATACCCTAATGCCAAGCTGTTTGGTTTTAAATTGAGAATAATAGATTAGATTTGATTTTGGGTAATTGCCTTGATTTAAATTGTAATGGATACTTTTGAATTGATGTAAATGGATGGAATGAATTGTTGGGAGAGCACGGAGGCTCATTATTGTGCAGGTGTTAGCCTTTGGAAAGGCTTAGAAATGGAGAAAAATCAAATGGGATGGAAGAGTTTCTGAAATGACCTGAAACAGAGCTGTTCCTGTTGAAAACATCTCGGTTCAGTCAGGTGTCAGTCGACCGAACTCTGGTTCGGTTCCGAATTCAGAGAGTTGTTTTAGCCTCTGATAGGGTTCGGTTAAGGTTCGGTTAACCGAACACTAGAGTTCGGTTAACCGAAGGTGAACCGAACACTAACCGAGTTGAAGCGGAATGATCCGGAAACTCTAATCATGCGTTGGATGAGCCGTTTGAAGTTCGGTCAAGGTTCGGTCAACCGAACTCAGCCTCGGTTCCAATTCTAGAGAGCAGCCTTATGTCTGTGTTCGGTCAACCGAACTCGAGGTTTGGTTAACCGAATGGTGGAGTTCGGTTAACCGAATGTCGACCGAAGGCTAACCAATCGGAGCAAGTTTTCTGTTTATTTGGAGATGAAACTGATAACCTAGGTTTGGACCTTAGATGTTTGAAACCATGAATCTACTCTCACATAACCATTTTTTAGGTTAAAATAGTAGCACGTGGCTTGGTGTGCTTCGATAGGTTGTCTAGGTATTCCTATATTACGCGTGGTATAACCGAATGCGTATGGAACTGAATCAGCAGATGCCTAACATGATTGTACACTAAGGAATTTTAGAAGCATCGTTGATCCAATTCCACACGTACTCTGTTAGAACATGTTGAATACATGGATGACACCTCTTGCATAGAATTGGATTGTAATCTTCTCCTTGACTTGTTAAATTTTATCCGTTGTAATCGTTCTTGTACACTCTCTTAGCATAAAACACTTAACTAATTATGAAATATAAATCCTTGTAGAACTAGGATTTGTACCTGACTTAGAGTGTACCATAGGACCCTTTGTCATGTAATTGATGAACATGACTGGCTAGACTGAAACGATTATCATGTGGTTGGATTTGTCTTGTATTGGCTTGAATGAGATAATCCCTCTCAGTATGTCTTGTATATTGAGCTAGCTAGACTTGCTTGTCTCGTTTTTCCCTCGTGTTAGCACCACTTATTATTATTATTATTATTTGCACGTCATGGCCAACTGCAGTTTGGGGATTTATTTATGGGCCGGTTACTCGGACATCGGGGTGGGCAGTCGGCTTTGGACGGCGTCCATGGCGTTGAATAGTTGGGAGCGGGCTTGGATCGTGCTACTATTCCTAGGACCGGAAGCTTGGATCCCCCTAGAGCAGGATTTTGATATCAGCAGTCCGGATTGGGATTGTTACCGGTACCCCAGGAGATGGCTTAGACATCCTCGGAGTCTTCTTCTTGTTAGTTGCATTGCATTGCTTGTATAGTGGTGATTGTTAATATTGCTAGGATTCCTATTATTGGTTTTGATGGTTATTTATTCATGCTTTATCCCTAGCTTCGATTCCTTGTATTCTCCTGATTATTATACTTGTCACTACTCCTGCATTTGATGCATGTTATGTTTTTATTGTACTTTGTTTATCTATTGCTCAACATGTCGTTGACTCTGTTCCTTGGTGTGCAGACACCCCAGGTGACTATTATGAGGAGCAGGCAGGTGAGGAGATCTCAAAGGATCTCCAACCAGCTGAGGAGGAGCGAGAGTGGCGTACCGATGACGTAGAATAGCATCATCACTTCCGGCACGAGTAATTCACATGGGAACATTTTTAGATTTTACTTATTCATTTATTATCCTCTCGTTGGACCTTCCATTATTGACATCATTGTTCTTTTATATGGCCTTGGTTATTGGGATGGTCATTGTTAATACATTAATTCCTTTATTAGCTTTATTTTATTTCTTTGTGCAAAATTTAAATATTAATGAGATTATTATTCATTGATTGATATCCAAATGTGCTTCGAATGGTATGAATTCCGCAGTTTATATATTCTTGAGGTTTAAAATGTAATATCCTCACAGCGGACTTACGATCCTTGGGCCGAAAGGGCAAAATTTTTAATTAGCCCTAAATTTCACTCCCCGGATCCGGTTTATTTTCTAATCAGGTTCAGGGGATGTGCCAACTCATTTACATCATTGCATATCAATGCATCATCGGACCCCTATTAGTTGTAAAAGGTACAAACTACAAACATGTTCTTATCATAAAAATGGATTGAAATGGTGAAATAGCAGTCATGTACCCGACCCAACGTAGTTGGGACAAAGCTTGAATGCTGGTGATGCTGATGATGTAGTACAAGAATATACCTTCTATGGTGCAGTAATATTTACATAACATGAACTTCTCCACTCCTCTGAATTCATCCCTTTTTCATGTCCATTTGTTTAGAATAGAATGCATAAGACCCTTTATTTTTTCTTCTGTCCATTTCATTAGAATAGAATGTACCTTGCATTTGTGAGCATTGTTTTCTCTTTGAAATTTTTTTGCTTCATTAGTTCTGACCTCGAACATGCCATCTTAAAAAAGGATGGATCCAAATATCTTTTAAAACAAGTACCGGCACCATTATTGTCAAACCTGCAAAGTAAAATCAAAAGCTTTTTAATATCTCCACATCTTCCAGGAAGATAATAAGAAACTCAATAGTTCTTGTCAAGTAGGAACAAACGTGGGGGATGATGGCGTTCTACATAGGATTCCATGATAAGCCATGAAGCATCATTGTGGACAAGGTGACTCTATTTAGTATGAAGGTTAGGATGCCAATCTGAATCCGTAAAGTAACCGCTCTGTATCAAAGAATTGAATTTTTCAATAGAAAGAATTTTACAAAATTGTATCATGATAGGTTTCTACAAAACCTAATCTGAATTCCACAAGCCATTGGAAAATCGCCAAAAACTAAACCTAAACATCTCCAATTACCAAATCTTACCAAGTTGAGGTCATAGTTTATTTAGCACCTACCAAAGTTAGCATCCCATCCAAATACATAAATGGCCCTGCTTCTAGTTTTCATCTCCACCCATTGAGTACCATCATATTTACTACCATCGAGAACTAACCTGCATGCATGTTCACCATCTCAAAACCCAAGCAGAATGGGCGCATCCACTTTCTCGAGTAAGAAAATAAATGAATAATAAAGAGGCTAGAAGTATTCAAATGTCATCTCGTAATGTTCATGTAATTATAGACAAACATAAAATGATGAAGACAAAACGTAATATATTTAACTGTTCAATTTATATGATGCGACTAGTGAGAATAGACAGTGAGAATAGACATAGCCGCAAAAAAAGAAAAAGTAATGATCACTTCTAATATCTGTGATATACAAAGTATAGGAGCAAAAAAGATGCCAGCGTATAAGTTCTCAAATGATCTAAAAGATAAAATGTCGAAATGTTAAAGCAAGTGCTTGCAATTACAGAGTTTAAAGCAGTAAAGAACTGAAACTAGTAATCATTTTGACCGATTCAATGAAGTTCTAATAAAACCACATGATCTCTCAAAAACTAGAAAAAGACCACACATACTAACTTTTTTTTTTTTAATGGTCACTCATACTAACATTCCTTTCTCAATATAGACTTGAAAAAACTAAATAAAGCAGTAAACATCCAAATTAAATATGAAAAGACATTTTCCCCTGGGAGATTTAGGGCCTGTTTGGAAGTGCAAGTTAAATTACAATGCAAGTGCAGGACAACACAAGAATTTATAAATAGGGAAGTATGATATCAACTTCAACACATACAAAACCAACAACTTAAAGAGTAAAGGCATAGATAAATTTTGTTACGTGACTGCTGCTTCTTTGCAATTTTGGGAGACAGTGGCTACTTTTGGGGGTAGCTAACCTCTTTAGTTTGAGTAACACAAGGAAAGCAAATGCATTATCTATTAAAAATAGACATTAAATATACTATTCATCACTTCCTGCAGTAGCTAATATTTTGGCAACATGCCAAACAACTCGCTCACTAATACCTACACAAACACAAACATTGACAACTCACACCATAACAAACAGAAATGCAACTTTCCTAACCAAACAAAACAGAAACAGAACCTGGGATCAAGCACTGGTGGTATGTAACAAAGTTCCTCTTGCATATACAAGACCAACAACTTAATCATGTTCCCATGTGCTTTGTGTGTGTCCAAACCAGAGAAGATATGTAGAATGTCACAATGCAATTTTTATAAATAAAACAATTAAAACAAATACAAATTCTATCCATGTGATTGAGCAACAACACAGTTTAGATAATCATAGTATCCTATAAATGGCACCCTTTATCTATAACAAATGAGAGAGACACATTCAACCGTATTGCAAGAGAAAACTAGTACTCAAAGCTGATTGTAAATGGATGAGATAAGATTCGATTATGATTAGAAATATAGGGAAGATATTTCCACTCAATATCATCTCAACATATATTTTTTTTCTTTTTTCTGTCTTTTTTCTGTTAACAGCACTCATTTCCTTTACGACATGTTGCAGACAAAATAGAACAAGGCCCTACAAAGGCCACCTATACTAAAAATACTTCTTTTTTATGCACATATATTTCACCCTAAGAAGTGAATAACATGGCTCAAGTTCACCTTAGACATATTGGTCATAAAAAAACCACTTCACTCATAAAAGGAAAAACAGATGACATCCAAACAAGACCTTAAACAAGAGACCTTTCCAATTTGGTTGAAATATCCTATAGAAGGGTAACAAGGATCCACCAATTATTTCTCCAGACATTTTAGTAGATTAGGAACTTGGTTTTGCACAACTATTTTCCAAATTAAAAATAAGAATAATAATAATAACAACGATAATAATAACAGCAGAAAGGGAGAACAAAAACCAATCAATGAAAGAGTGGTGGTGCTGTGAGATTACCTATTGTAAATTGGTCCACTCAAGCTCTTTCTACGATCTTGCAAATAGCCAACGTAAATCGAAAGTCCAACCAAATACGTCCTTCCATCCATTATACAAACACTTGACACACAGAAAGAAGTAGATTAGGTTTCTTGCATTCTTACGGGATATATTTTAAACAAAATATAAACCATGATAAACTTCTTGAGCAAATTTATTGTCAAGAAAAAATTCCATGTGAATGTGATTTCTTATAGACAGATTAAATGATTGCATAACCTTATAGACGAAGCTAAATTCAGTATGATAAATTATGGCAGAATTTCAAATGCGAGCATACAAACAATAGGAAACATTAAAAAAAAAAGTCTTAGAAGTTCAAGCATGAACTTTAGCTGTAGCGAGAACAATAGTTTCTATACCCGCAATAGAGAGGTGACAGAACGCCCATTCAAGGGGCCAAGCATCTTTCAAAAAGGATGAACTGGTTGAGACATTTCATCAAACACTTTGTGGGCAGATGAGATTGAATTCCATCTTATGCAACAAAGACAAAAAGATGTGGGGTTTTTGTGTTCAATCTCTATCCCTCTTTTTGGCCTTGCATATCATTAAACAAAGCGAGACATCATCTCTTTTTTGAGTTTGTAAGTCAACTTCCAGACTGAGTCTACACCTGTGATTCTGTGTTCTAAGCACCTCATTAATTAAAAGAACAAAAAAACACAGTGCATATTTCAAAGAGATTTCAAAGGAAGTATTGCAGACAAAGAAGAAAAGAGAAGTGAAGAATTTAAGAATCTAAGGAGATTTTTACCTGTTTTTTATCCAGCTGATGATTGTCTCGTCTGTGTGCAGAGATCATTAACAAGAGGCAGAGAGAGATTAAGGAAAATTTCATGAAATTACACAGCCAGTTTGGTTTTCACTGTGAAAAGGTTGGAGTTGTTGCTTGATGTCATTGTCTTCCCACTCCAATGCTTCCCACCATTCACTCTGTCCTTCAATCTTCTTTAGTGCTGGTGCTACAATATTGGTGCCATTGGAGAGGAAGGACAGACTCTTCAACTTGAGACATTCACAGTGAAAATTGGTGTTTGGTCAAGTTTAACCTTGAGGCTAATTTATGGGAAGGGTATCATGCATCATGATGACTAGTAATTTTAAGGATGAGAAGGCAATTGGTGTTATATTTAATTTATTTTGAATGAATGTGAAACAAAGATGATTAATATAAATGAATGCAAGTTAAATTACAATGCAATTGCAGGACAAAACAAGAATTTATAAATAGGGAAGTATGATATCAACTTCAACACATACAAAACCAACAACTAAAGAGTACAGGCATAGATAAATTTTGTTACGTGACTATTGCTTCTTTGCAATTTTGGGAGACAGTGGCTACTTTTGGGGGTAGCTAACCTCTTTAGTTTGAGTAACACAAGGAAAGCAAATGCATTATCTATTAAAAATAGACATTAAATATACTATTCATTACTTCCTGCAGTAGCTAATATTTTGGCAACAGGCCAAACAACTCGCTCACTAATACCTGCACAAACACAAATATTGACAACTCACACCACAACAAACAGAAATGCAACTTTCCTAACCAAACAAAACAGAAACAAAGCATGGGATCAAGCACTACTGGTATGTAACAAAGTTCCTCATGCATATACAAGACCAACAACTTATTCATGTTCCTATGTGCTTTATATGCGTCCAAGCCAGAGAAGATACACAGAAAATGTCAAAATGAAATTTTTATTAACAAAACAATTAAAAAAATACAAGTTCTATCCATGTGATTGGGCAACAACATAGTACAACATAGTTTAAATAGGCATACTATCCGATAAATGACCCTCTTTATCTATAACAAATGAGAGACACACATTCAACCATATTGCAAGAGAAAACTAGTACACCAAGCCTATCATAAATGGATGAAATAAGATTTGATGATGATTAGAAATATATCCACTCAATATCATCTCAACATGTATATTCTTTTTTTTTTCTTTTTCTGTTGTCTGTTTTTTTAACAAAACTCATTTCCTTTACAACATGTTGCATACAGAATAGAACAAGGCCCTATAGAGGCCACCTATACCAAACAAACTTCCTTTCTTCATGTACATATATTTCATCCTAAGATGTGAACAAGATGGCATAAGTCCATCTCAGACATGCTGGTCATAACAAAATCACTTCGCTCGTAGAAGAAAAAATAGATGGCATCCAAAAAACAGAAGCTTAAACAAGACTACAAGCAACCTTTCCAATTTGGTTGAAATATCATATAGAAGGGTAATAAGGCTCCACCTCCAGACATTTTAGTTGATTAGGAACTTGGTTTTGCACAACTATTTCACAAATTATAATGACAATAATAATAACAGTAGAAAAAGGGGGAACAAAACCCAATCATTGAAAGAGTAGTGGTGTTGTGAACTTACCTTTTGTAAATTGGTATGTAAGATTTTAATTGAATTAAATAATATTGCAAAAAAACATATGCATATTTTACACAAAATAGTTATAAGAGCTGCTACATGCACACTGAATATTGCTCTCCACACACTGCATTTAAAAATAATAATAAATAAAATAAAAATTTCCTAAACTACCTCTCTCCCTGATTCGTTCGGCCACATGGGACCGAACAAAAAAAAAATGTTCGGCCCTATGTGGCCGAACAAACTCGATTTGTTCGGCCCTATGTCGCCGAACAAACTCGATTTGTTCGGCCCTGTGTTGCCGAACAAACTCGATTTATTTCGTCCCGCGAGAGCTAATGAGCAAAATCGCAGAAACACACTAAAATAGTGAAAATTGACGATATGGTATTTGATTAACCTTTGTACAAGAGAATGAGTGAGGGGGAGAGAGGAAAAGAGAGGGAGAGAAAGGAGAAAATGGGAAGAGGGACGAGGTTGCCGGAAAGGAGGAGATGGGGAAAGGGAGAAGGAGAGGGCGGGGAGATGGGTCGGTGGCTAGCGGGGGAGAGAGATAGGGAGAGGAAGAGAGCGGGAGAGATAGGGAGACGAAGAGAGCAAGAGGGAGCAGGGAGAGGAAAAGAGCAAGAGGGAGCAGGGAGCAGGGAGAGGGAGAGAGATGGGAGGAGAGGGAGAGGGGTAGTTTAGGAATTTTTTATTTTTTTATTTTTAAATGCAATGTGTGGAGAGTATTTTGTAGTGTGCAGGTAGCAGCTCTCAATAGTTATATGGAGAATGTATTTCTCAACTTTCGTCAAGATGTGGATTTTTGTAGATAATGGTGACCTAAGTAAGAGGAAAAACCCCTTCATTCTATTATGTGGTTTCAACTTTCAAGATGTCCCACACGTCTTTAACCCTCACAAGGCAGGCTTCTTTGAGTTCTTCCTTCTATGGTTCATTCAATAACATGGTTTCCCACGCGTCGAGAACCGCCTCATATTTGACTGTTCCACCCGACCTGTATTTTAATATGAGTCAAGGTGGCTAACCCACCAAAAAAAGGGCCAAATTAACCTACCCTCTTCTTTTTTTTTTTATTGAGTTGGCCTGCTGGATAGGAGTGATGTAATCAACTTGAAAACCCAATGATAGATCTAGGGGATATGTGTGATAATTGATACTAAAGTGCCAACACCTGTGTGTTGGTGGGTACCAAATTTCTAACTTTTCATGATTTCCTAGGCTTTTCATCATGTTTGGATAATTCACCTACAGAGTGAAGTGAAATGAAGGCTTAGTTTAAGAAAGGTGAAAATAATCGTCAAATCAAAAGAGAATAAAGGTGATGATAATGTTTGGATAAATGTGTCGAGAACTGCCTCTTACCTTACTAGTAAGAGGCGACAATTCGCACCTGGCTGCCTAGGGTTCATGTTCCTTCACCAGAGGACTTTGTCACGTCACCCGAGAGCTCCATCATCTCACCCGAGGTCTACTACCCTCATCCGATGGGGTCCCAACCCCCTATAGCTGGGGTACCCAAAAAAAAGGAAGGATATCCCACGCGTTCATTAACCCGGACCACATAGGCTCCTTTCTGCTACGGTTCGTTCAATTATGGGTTTCAAGATGCCCCCACACATATTTGCTCATACAACGTCGGCTCCTCCCTACTATGGTCCATTCAATTACGTGGTTTCTTACCTTTTCTATTGAAAAGATTCGATTAATTAATTTCTTTTATTAACTTCAGGGAAAAGAGATATCAATGAACCCACCAAAAATGTGACGACACATATCATGTCATTTGAAAAGTGCACCATCAATTCCTTTTCATCAAACTGTTCAATCAATCCATTTTCACCAAACTTTTCAACGAACACAGAGTAACTTCAACTTAATTTTGAAAATTTTATACCCAACAGGTGCAACTTAGACCATTTTATTTGGTGAAAACTTAACTCTCGAACTCGTCACTACACTCTCAAGCTCAAGAATAAACCTCGACATCTAGAAAATTGTTTTAGACATTATCGGTCTCCAAAGAAAATGAATCAATATGGTTTTGGGAGAATGCTTATTCATTGTAATCAATATGTTTCATCAGATTGTTGCCATGATTCTTTCTTTAGTTCTAGCCTGTATCCCTTTAATGTTATACACTTCAACAATGAAATATTATTTTACATCAATGGAGTGTGTTTAAAGCTTATGATTGATCCTTCAATACATTATTTAAGTTCCCCAATATATGAAAACAACTGGAAACAAATAATGGGATGTTAATGGAAACAAAATAAACTTTCATATCAGTCGTATTCAGCAACAGTAAGGCAAATTGGCATACAAAATATTCCTACAAATGGATAAGAAGGTGAATACAAGAATACATTTCCAAGGGGATTGCCTGCCATCCAAATTGGCACATTGAGGAACCATTTGATTAAAAAATTAAAACTAAATAAGTTTAAGCGCATCACACTATACACCATGACAGCTTGTGTGAGATCTTGTGCGAGACGACTTTTAGCATGATCACTAAGGCAAAAGCCGTGGTCACAGACACCACAGCTACCAATATGGACACAGACGTAACAGCTACCCACATGGCCCCAAGACACCTTGTGCAGCTTCAATTTCAATGTCGAACAATTCAAGATAAATGTAGCTGCACCTAAGCTTCACATTTGCGGCCATATAAGAAAGGGTACAAAAGGGTCCATGAGGAAATTCAGGTTGCTGTCAAGTTCATTGCACTAGTAGGTGCTTTTGCTCATTTACACCATTGCATCAATGCATCATTGGATCCCCATCAATTGTACAAGGTACAAACTACAAGCATGCTCTTATCATAAAATCAACAAACAATTCCTTTAACACATTCAATCCTCAATCTATTTTTGCTAGTTAATGGAATACAATTAAATTTAGGAGCTATGTAGAAAGAATGGATAGATTGAAATGAGGAATAAAAGTTCATATACCCGACCCCAATGTAGTTAGGACAATGCATTGATGATGGTGGTGATGATAATGTGGTAGAAGAAAATAGCTTCTATGGTGCCATAATATTGACAAAACATGAACTTCTCCACTCCTGTCAATTCATTTCTTTTCCTGTCCATTTCATTAGAATAGAATGGCATAAGAAATCTTTTTTTTCTGTGAGCATTGTTTTCTCTTTGCAAATTTCCGGGTTCATTAATTCTGACTTGAACATGCCATCTTAAAACAAGATGGATCCAGAAGTCTTTTCAAACAAGCACCAGCACCATCATTGTCAAACCTGCAAAGTAGAATCAAAAGTTTTTCGGTATCTCCAGAACTTCCGGGAAGAATAATAAGAAATTCAATAGTTCTAGCTTGTCAAGTAAGAACAAACGTGGGTGATGACCGCATTATTCATAGGATTCCATAATAAACCTTGGAGCATCATTGTGGTAATAAGAAAATCAATAGTTCTTGCTTGTCAAGTAAGAACAAACGTGGGGAATGACGACATTCTAGACAGGATTCCATAATAAACCATGGAGCATCATTGTGGACAGGGTGATTCTGTTTGATACGAATGTTAGGATGCCAACCTGTAAAGCAACCGTTCTGTATCAAGGAATTGAATTGTACAAAAGATAGAATCTTACAAAATTGGATCATGATAGGTTTCTACAAAACCTAAGTTGAATTCCACAAGGCATTGGAGAATTGCCAAAAATAAAACCTAAACATCTCCAATTACCAAACCTTACAAGGTGAGGTCATTTTTTATTTAGCACTTACCAAAGTAAGCATCCCATCCAAATGAATAAATGGCCATGCTGCTGATTTTCATCCCCACCCATTGAGTACAACCAGATTTAATGCCATTGAGAACAAACCTGCATGCATGTTCACCATGGGAGCATCCACTTTCCCGAGTAAGAAAATAAATGAAAAATACGGACAGAGAATAAGAGGCTAGAAGTATTCAAATTTCATCTTGCAACTGGATAGTCATGCTCATTAAATTATAGAAAAACATATATGACGAAGACAACACGTAATATATTTAACTGTTCAACTTATATGATGAGACCAGTGAGAATAGACATAAGCCTCTACAATAATAATGATCACTTCTACTAACTGTGATATACAAAGTACAAGAGCAAAAAAGATGTCAGCATAAAGTTCTCAAATGACTTAAAAGATAAAATGTCCAAATGCTAAATCAAGTGCTTGCAGGTACATAATTTAAAGCAGTAAAGAACTAAAACTACTAAATTTGGACCGATTCAATGAAGTTCTAATAAAATTCCATTCTCTCAAAAACTAGAAAAGGCCCACACTCAAATAACAATTTTTTCTTTTGAATGGTCACTCATACTGACATTTCTTTCTTAATATAGACTAGACAAAACTAAAAAAAGCAATAAACATCCTAACTAAATATGAGAAGACTTTTTTTCCCTGGGAGATAAGGGCCTGTTTGGAAGCACAATGCAAGTTAAATTGAAATGCAGGTGCAAGACAACAAGAATCTATAAACAAGTATAGAAGTACGAAATCAACCTCAACACATACAAAACCAACAACTTATCGCAAAGGCATACATAAATTTTGTTACGTGATTGCTTCTTCTATGCAATTTTGGCGGACTGGCTACTTCGAAGGTAGCCAACGTCCTCAGTCAGTTTGAGTAACACGAGGAAAATGAATGCATTATCAATTAAAAAACAGACATTAATATACCATCCACCACTTCCTACAAGTTAGCAACAGCACACAACTCTTCACACCACCAGTAACTGCAGTAGCTAATATCTTAGCAATAGGCCGAATGACTCACCCACTAGTAACTGCATAAACATAAACAGGGGCAACCCGCGCCATAACAAATAGAGTAATAGTAAGAAAATAAGAATGCATACCATATTCATTGATGTTTAATTTTCTTCACACTGTACATTGAGGACTTCATTGCTTCAAGTATCTTTGCACTATTTGTGTGTCTCACTTCCTGAGAAGCTTGGTGTAGACTTTTAAGCCCACAACCCAAACAAGCAATTCTCGGGGCCACAGGAGCAGACTCAGCAGGACACTCAAAACCATCGCCATAAACCAGCTAGCAACCCTGCACAAACACTGCAACCAAATGTAGTCCATGGTGTAAACCAAATTGCCCGTCCTCGCCGTCTTCCCATTATTTCATATAAAGTCGTTGGCATTATCTAGAAGATAGTACACTTGATAGAGGCAATGACGCTGTATGTCACAACAAGTATTTTTTCAGTAGAAGCAGCCACCTTTATAGCAGAGGTTTTGACATAAGAACTTGCAAGGCAAGGCACTACCATTTTTTATCGTCCAAGAACTTCAGTTAATGCAAGAGCAGCTGTTCTCTGTGTCTGTGCCAAACCAATTTTTACAAAAGCAGGGATCTTGTAAGTAATGAGCTACATGAATGTTGACATGGGAACAACTCTTAAAAGTGAGGATGCCCCTAGCATAGCTGATGCTCCTGCGCCAACTGCCCCCACCGATTTGTCAGCTAGCAAAATCTCTAACATCTTCTTTCTCCCCCATGTTACTGCTTCTCCATCATTTTCAAAACTAGTGAAATAGTGCACCTGCATCCAAGCATCACATTTGAAGCCATATCAAAAGGGTACAAAAGGGTTCAGGAGGAAATTCAGGCTGCTGTCAAGTTCATTGCACCAGTAGGTGCTTTTACTTATTTACACCATTGCATCAATGCATCATTGGACCCCCATCAGTTGTACAAGGTACAAATTACAAACATGCTCTTATCATAAAATCAATAGACAAGTGCTTTCGCACATTCAATCCTCAATCTATTTTTTCTAGTTAATGGAATACAATTAAATATAGGAGCCATGTAGAACAAAATTATAGATTTTAATGGGAAAACAAAATTCATGTACCCAACCCCAACGTAGTTGGGACAAAACTTTGATGATGGTTATGATGATGATGATGCAGTAGAAGAATATAGCTTCTATGGTGCCATACTATTGACACAACCTGAACTTCTCCACTCCTCTGATTTCATCCCTCTTTCCTAATCATTTGATTAGAATAGAATGCATGAGACCTTTTTTGTTTTATGTCCATTTGATCAGAATAGAATGTACCTTGCTTATTGGAGCATTGTTTTCTCTTTGAAAATTTCTGGCTTCATTAGTTCTAACCTTGAATGTGCCATCTTAAAAAAGGATGGATCTGGAAATCGTTGAAAACAAGTATTGGCACCATTATTGTCAAACCTGCAACATAAAATCAAAAGTTTTTCAGCATCTTCGTATCTTCCAAGAAGAAAAATAAGAAATTCAATAGTTCTTGGTTGTCAAGTAAGAACAAACATGGGGGATGACAGCATCTTCTTAGGATTCCAGAATAAACCTTGGAACATCATTTTGGTAATAAGAAATGCAAAAGTTCTTGCTCGTCAAGTAAGAACAAATGTGCGGGATGACGACATTTTTCATGGGATTCCATAACAAAACATGGAGAGCATCATTATGTGGAACAAGGTGATCATTCTGTTTGATACAAATGTTAGGAAGCCAATCTGAACCTGTAAAGCAACCATTATGTATCAAATAATTGATTTGTACAATAAATAGAATTTTACAAAATTGTATCATAATAGGTTTCTGCAAAACCAAAAACAAAACCTAAAGATCTCCAATTGCCAAACCTTACCAAGGTGAGGTCATATTTGATTTAGAACTTACCAAAGTTAGCATCCCATCCAAAATAAATAAATGGTCCCGCTTCTGATTTTCATTCCCTCCCATCGAGTACTATCAGATTTACTGCCATCGAGAACCAGCCACCATGCATGTTCACCATCTCAAAACCCAATCAGAATGGGTGCATCCACCGTCCTAAGTAAGAAAATAAATGAAAAATATGAACAGAGAATTAGGGGCTAGAAATATATAATGTCATCTTGAAACTGGATAGTCATGCTCATGAGATTATAGACAAATATAAAATGATGAAGACAACACGTAATATATTTATCTGTTCAACTTATAAGATGAGGCTAGTGAGAATAGATATAGCCTCTGCGATAAAAAGTAAAGTAATGATCATTTATAATAACTGTGATATATAGAGTACAGGAGCCAAAAAGATGCCAGCATAACAGTTCTCAAATGACCTAAAAGACAAAATGTCCAAATGCGAAAGCAAGTGCTTGCAGTTACAGAATTTAAAGCAGTAAATAACTAAAACTAATAACCATTTTGACCAATTCAATGAAGTTCTAATAAATCCCATTATCTCTCTAAAACTAGAAAAAGACCACACTCATGCTAACATTTTCTTTTTGAATGGTCACTCATACTAACATTCCTTTCTTAATATAGACTTGACAAAACTAAATAATGCAATTGACATCCTAACTAATTACGAAAGGACTTTTTCCCCTGGGAGATTTAGGGCCTGTTTAGAAGCACAACACAAGTTAAATTGCAATGCAAGTGAAAGACAAAACAAGAATCTATAAATATGGAAGTATGAAATCAACTTTAGCACATACGAAACCAACAACTTGAAGTAAAGGTATGCATAAACTTTGTTATGTGAATCCTGGTTCTTTGCAATTTTGGCAGTCAGTGGCTACTTTGGGATTAGCCAAACACAAACACAGACAACTCACACCATAACTCCATAACAAACAAAAACGCAACTTTCCTAACCAAACAAAACAGAAACAGAAGGTGGGATCAAGCACTGGTGGTACATAACAAAGTTCCTCTTGTGTATACATGACCAACAACTTATTCATGTTCCCATGTGCTTTGTATGTGTCCAAACCAGAGAAGATATGCAAAAAATGTCACAATGGAATTTTTATAAACAAAACAATAAAAAAAGAAATTTTTATAAATAAAACAATAAAAAAAGAAATTCCATCAATGTGATTGATAACGAAGGTTGCAAGTCGCCAAGTTCAAAACAGACTCAGCTCAGTTATCAAGATCTAACCCATTATAATCATGCCCAGCCCAACCATGTTCATCCCGCTCATCACTCAAATCCAGCATATACAAGATCGCCCAGCTCAAGAGGATTATCTTCGCATATATTTTCTGCTAACTTGGAGATTGACAAGCAAATGGAAAGCATATCTTCACCACCCTACACAGACCACACGTCAAGAGTTATCTTGGGCGCTGGAAATGCCTTCTGGAAAGACCTCTGCCAACCTCATCGTAGGAAATCAAAGAGGCTACACCATAGCATACAACCCATTCCCTTGATATTTGGAGCAAATAAAGAAGAATATCCATTGGCCATCTCATCATTGATTGAGTCCACTATCAATTCATGAAGAGGATGACACATCAAAGATGCCATTTAACAACGCTTGATTGATCCTTTCTCATTACGCATTTGTAAAGAAAATCAAATGAAACATATATATACAAGAAAAAGAACTTGTCACCTGGAAAAAATATTCAAAAAAGGGGTGACCGATTCTGTCTTATTTCATAGTTGGCCTTATATTTTTGAAAATTGAGAAATTCTTTAGTGATTGGGAAACAACATAGTTTAAATAGTCACACTATCCTATAAATGACCCTCTTTATCGATAACAAATGAGAGACGGACATTCAGCCATATTGCAAGAGAAAACTAGTACTCCAAGCCTATCATAAATGGATGAAATAAGATTCGATGTTGATTAGAAATATATTGATAAGGAAGAAATTTCCACTCAATATCATCTCAACATATCTTCTTTTCTTTTTTCTATGTTTTTTTTTTAAAGAATTCATTTCCTTTACAACATGTTATAGACAGGATAGAACAAGGCCCTACAAAGGCCACCTATACTAAAAAGACCTCATTTTTTTTCATGTACATAGATTTCATCCTAAGATGTGAACAAGATGGTTCATGTCCATCTCAGACATTTTGGTCACAACAAAACCACATCACTTGTAAAAGGAAAAACAAGAGACCTTTCCAATTTGGTTGAAATATCATATATGCGTGGGGAATCCCATAACACCGAGGTTAAGCTAAGCCTCGGTAATGGTACCAGCTAATTTGTCTTGATCTCGGTCACCTGCGTCTCGGCAGTTTAGCAACTCGGTAAGAGTGTCAGCTCGACAAGGCCACTTCTGGTCTCGGTAAGAGTACTGAGGGCCAGAAATGGGTCATTACACTCCTATGAGAAGTACGAACGTGCACTGACAGATAGGGTGGCACGTGATAGAGATAAGAAGTTGACTTTATCACCCCATCACGTCAGCAGTCCTAGGGAGAATAGGAGTCGTCCGATGGGACGCTCCCTTTTCACCTACCACTCAGTGTCAAGGTAAGGCCCGATGGGACCTTACCCCCACCTACCTCCAATCAGCAAAAAGGGACAGGACTTCCGCCTATATATCCACATGGGGTAGTCCCTCAGAGGTACGTTCTCTCGCTTACACATACAAACAACACTTGCACCCTCTTCTCTTCTCCACTCCACTTTTGCTTAGTTGCAGAACTAACTCAAGCATTGGAGTGCCTGATGTGATTTTAAATTCAATCCTTTAATACTGCAAGTGCACAGTTGTCTTGTTAAGACAGTGGTAATTACAGGTCGATGCCACAAGGAGCACTACTAAGTTAAAATTTAAAATCTGATTTTTTTTATCAATGATAATGACAATAGAGATAATAAGAAATAATAATAAAATTGAGAAAATTCTAGATCTAAAGTGCAGAAATAAGATATGAGAAAAAGCATATCAGAATATCATGAATCCATTAAGTAGTCCCACCATCATTCTATGCAATTGATAAAATAATTTTGTCCCAAAAATCTTTTAAATCAGAAACAAATCAATGTTTCTAATTCGAATAATTTGTCTATCGAAGAACACAATTTATTTAAGGCAAAAATCTCCTTCACCTAATGAAATTATGGACTTAACTAAATATCACATATTAATCAAAGATAGATTATCAAAGAATTTCAATCTAAGAATAATCTATTAAGAGAACATACATGATTAAAGCATTTTTTAAATAAAAAAATTAAATAACATAGGTTGTCAATAATAAAAGGCAGATTTATTATTATAATCAATACGCAAGAGACAAAAATATCACAGAGATTAATGATAAGAAACATTTAACTTCATCTGATACTCTGATCCAGGGATCTATTCCTCCATTGCAAAAGGTGTGATTTTCATTAAGAACTTCATGGCAATTACAATTTTCTCTCACACTCTTCTAACCTAGTTCTGGAACAGGGCTCCAGAATACCCAAAAATAACTCTAATTCTATTAATTAGGAAAAGAAGAGAAAGAGGAGAGAGAGAATGTAGTGGACGTCTAAGGGGGCGGAGTGTGTCTCGTATGCTTCCTTTTGGTTCCTTTTATAATTCCTGGTTATCTTACAGATACATTGAAGTTAGACACCTTCTCTGCAGATTTGATTTATCTTCATTGATAAGGTATATCTCTTTATCCTTTTTGAATTTGAATGACATGGAAGCTTTTAGAAACCTCTGGATGGCTTGGCTAATCTTCAAAAGGCGTCCCACAAGGGATATGCAGCAACGGATTATCAACGGTGTGGATTTAATTGCAATCCCGTCTAAAAATGAACATGAAGATCTCCGGGCCCATAACTTTGTCAATTTAGCTCCGATTTGCACAATCTTGGGCTCCACAGATATCTACTCTGAATAAGCTTTTCAAAGGTAGGTAAATTTCATCGATCCAATGGTCCGATTGAAAGTTATGACCATCTGAAGATGAGTTATCCTTAGAAAAACGGGATTAACTTTTAAAATTTGATTTGCAATGAACTCTATCTCTGCACAACTTTCATTTTTGAAAGGATATCAAATGTGGATGATTCAAACTCTTCTTATTTTATTCCAATCAAACTTTTACTCTTTGAATTATCCATTAATAGTTTCAAATCTGCAACTACTGTGGACCCTACCATGTGGGACATTCCATCTGCTTGAACAGTGGGCCCTATAAGAAGTCTTCTACAGTAGTTAGGAGTATTCAATTGACATGATGAGTGGACCCCTCCTTTCATTGATTTGCACATGGCTTGTATGTTGGGTCCACGTGGTGAATTCTACAATTTACTTCTTTTCAAACTTCAATTTAGCAATGTAGGGCCCATGATGACTATGTATGCTTGAAAGTGGTTCCATGGCAGAGGCCTACAATTCTCATTTTCTACACATTCTAATTCAACACATCAAACACTAAAAAGCCCATATTGAAGCGGGACCCATTCGGATAGAGTTTTACTCCAACTGGGACTCTTCAGAGAAAAATTGCATAATATTCTAACTTCTAAGTTAATGCAGAAAATATATGAAAAATATGAAAGTTCAAGTTTCTCGGTGAAAATGCATGAAATGATGGAATTAAATGAATAATGATGCAATTCACCAAATAAAACCCCTAATTCATCCTAAAATGATGCATATATATATGCAAATTCATGAACTCAACAGTGCCTTCGGTTGATAGCAGCCAGGGCCTCTGACCTCTGCTTCTCTCATTCCTTTTTAGGTCTCGGGCGTTCGGTCTTTCCCTAAAAGAAGATTCTTCATTCATCTAACTAAGTGAGTGTCGTTTTTCGCATCTACAGTTTGGCGTCATCTGTGGGAAGTGACTGAACAAAAATCTACAAACACCATCCCTCCAAAGACCAGAAACGGCGAAGGATAGTCCAAGGGCCCGTCTCTACCACCTACGTTGTCAAAGAAACTGCCACCGCTGGTCCCTCGCCAAAGGAGGTCCGAGGGAAGGTCTGGCGTTGCAAGCATCGAAGAGTTTGTGACCCAGTAGGGCTCCTTATCGAGGGGAGTGATAGCAGCTTCCCGACGAGATATTCCACCACTAGGACAGCCCCAGCAGAATGTTCCTTCATTGGAACACATCAGGCAAGATGAAACATCAACACCGGTCAAGTCACGTTCCCATCACCAGGCCAACGCCGATGGCAACGACGACTCGCTCCTTGCGGATATCAAGGCCCAAAACCTTGTTATCCAAGAGAAGGATGAGCTCATTCGTCAACTTCGATAGCAATTCCGGGAGGGGAAGAAGGCTTGGAGCCCACCTCCCAGACGCAACTAAGCTCCTTCGGCTGAATGGGATCTAAGGCACGTCCTGAACAATAAGAGGCGTGACCGAGTTTATGACGAAGGCTCTAGCAGCAGCCATCTGAATGAAGAATCTAAGAAGCTGCGCCACAAGCGTGAGGATAATGGCGACTTAAGGGAATGGCTTGACCATCAGATCAAGTAACCAATCCGGCAGAATATGGAAATTGCTGGCTTCACCCGAGATCGGCTCAACGCCTTCGACACAGAGGATCTCAGCACGTCTCCCTTCTCGCAGGAGATCAGAAACTTTTCTCTTCCAGAGAAGTTTAATGTCCCAAGGTTCCCCCTCTATAATGGGACCTCAAACCCTGCAGCACATCTCCAACACTTCATCCAGAGAATGTCGGTATGGGGCGACGTCGATCACCTAAACTGTCAAGTCTTCTCCCCCAGTTTGGGAGACCTCCCCCTGAGGTGGTTTTGCGTGCTTCCGGAAGGCTCAGTTTTAAGCTGGCAGCAGCTCCGAAATTCCTTCCTGGAGAAATTCCAGGCTCATAGGGTCAACCCCAAGACGGACACAGACCTTATGGCTCTCAGAATGCGGCAAACCTAGAACGTCACCCAGTTCGCCAAAAGATTCTGGATGATCTACAGCCAGATCGAAGGAGCCTTTGACGAGGTGGTTGTCAAGTCCTTCCAGCAGGCTTTACTGTCAAGCAACGAGCTTCGAAAGGACCTAGTGCAGTTCCCCGTGGTCACAATGAAAGCATTGATGGCCCGGGCGAACCAGTTCATCGAAACAGAAGAAGATGAGGCTCGAGCCCGAGAGAGCTTTGGCCTCTACCAAGAAGAAAAGCCCTCCAAAAAAGACAAAAGATCGTCTCGGAGGGAGGAGGTGAAACAGGGTCTCGTCAAACTCAACAGTGGCTTCGGTTCCCACCTCTGGGGGCGGCAAGAAATCCAAGCCAGAAACTACCTCCTACAAGGATATAAACACAATCTTCAGAGAGCTGATCTACAAGCTCCTCAGCAAGATCAAGTCACAGCCCTTCTTCAAGTGGCCGCAGCCAATGAAGGGTGACCCGTCCACCCGAGATCAGAACAAGTTCTGTGCCTACCACAAGCAGAATGAGCACAGAACCGAAGACTGCAAGGCCTTCAAAGCTCACCTCGAAAAGCCCGTCAAGGATGGGCACTTGAGGGACTACATCAAGGAGGGGGGCAGAGACAGCAGTCGAGCTCAGCGCCGAAATGATGATGATAAGGACAGCGACGAGCCGATGGGCATCATCAACTTCATTCACCTCGCCCCTGCTCCAAAGGGGAGCAACCAAGCCTGTGCCGAGGCCAGGAGGGCCTCCCACCAGAAGCAGGTGATGACCGCCAAGCTGGAACCTACCACCAAGAAAGCTCGAATGGAAAGGCCCAAGATCTGGTTCTCAGACAAGGATCTAGATGGAGTCCAGCTCCCCCACAACGATCCTCTAGTTCTCATCTTGAAGTTAAAGAACTTCCTGGTTCAGAGAGTCCTTATGGATCCTGGGAGTTCGTCGGAGATCCTCTACTACGATTGCTTTAAGAAGATGGGTCTCAAAGATGAGCATCTCCAGGCAACACGCAACCCCCTGGTGGGTTTCAGCTCGAAGCCCGTCTACCCCAAGGGCAAAATCTCCCTCAGAGTCCAGGTTGGAGGCACCTCCATGCAAGCCGACTTCCTAGTGGTAGATGTACCATCCCCCTACAATGCAATAATGGGGAGAACTTGGCTGCACAGTATGGAAGCCGTGCCCTCCACCCGTCACCAGAAACTCAAGTTCCCGTAGAGAACGAGAACGGCCGAGTTGAAGTGATTACGATCAGGGGCGCCAACACATGGCCAAGCAGTGCTTGATGGCCATGGTGCTTAGCGAAACCGAGTCAACACAGGTTCACATGGCCGAATTGGACAGAGAGGCCGAACTCGAAGATGTTGGTTAGGCCCCTGAAAAGAAGAGCATTGAAGACCTGACAGAAATCAGGATCGATCCCAGCAATCCCAAGAGATATTTCCTGCTGGGGAGTCAGCTTTCTAAACAAAAAAAGACCAAGCTGCTAGACTTCTTGTTATAGAACAAGGAGGTCTTTGCGTGGACTGCCTACGAAATGCCTGGCATCAGTCTCGATGTCATATGCCACAAGCTAAACGTGGACCCCAAACACAAGCCCATGATCCAGAAGGCTAGCAGGATGGGGATCCCACAGACTGAGGCAGTGATTGAAGAAGTCCAAAAGTTGTTAGAAGCCAAAGCGATCAGGGAAGTCCATTACCCTGAGTGGCTGGCCAACACAATGGTGGTAAAAAAAAAGAGTGGGAAGTGGAGGGTCTGCGTGGACTTCACCGACCTCAACAAAGCCTGCCCCAATGATAGCTTCCCCCTCCCGAAAATCGACCAGATGATTGACGCCACTGCCGGACACAACAGAATGAGTTTCCTCGATGCTTACCGAGGTTACCATCAGATTCCAATGTCCGGGCCTGACCAAGAGAAGACCGCATTCATAACACCCAGAGGCATTTACTGCCACAAGGTCATGCCAATTGGGTTGAAGAACGCGGGAGCAACTTACCAGCGGCT
>JAQQXO010000424.1:0-28535 GCA_029852735.1 Persea americana
CAGGGACACGCGAGAAACGATACTAGATCTCTCCGTTAATAAAATAAAGTGAAATAGGTGCTCATCGTTCATTGGCGGGAGGCGAACCTTATCTTATGTCAAAGTGGAGAAAGTGGAAGAAGACCTTGAAAAAGCAGAAGATGAAGAGGAGCTCGAGTACACAAGTACAAGCTTTAGCTCAACGTATATGTATGTCTGCTCACAAAGCACGAAGAGTCATTGATCAGATTCGTGGGCATTCCTACGAGAAAACACTTATGTTACTGGAACTCATGCCTTATCGAGCATTTTATCCCATTTTTAAACTGGTTTATTCTGCAGCAGCAAATGCTAGTCACAATAAAAGTTTCAACGAAGCTGATTCAGTCATTAGTAAAGCCGAAGTCAATGGGGGTACTATCGTGAAAAAGTTAAAACCCAGGCTAGAGGACGTAGTTATCCGATAGAAAGACCCGCCTGTCATATAATTATTGTATTGAAGGATAGCTCTAAAAAGAAAACAGATCAGGATATATTTTTAGAAACAAAAAATGTATGGAGAGATCCTATAATAGAAAGATATATAGAGAAGGAGAGAGAGAGAGAAAAAAAAGATGGGTCAAAAAATAAATCCACTTGGTTTCCGCCTTGGCGAAAACCAAAGTCATCGTTCCCTTTGGTTCGCACAACCAAAAAGTTATTACATAGGTCTCCAGGAAGATGAAAAAATACGGGATTGTATCAAGATATATGTACAAAAAAATATAAGAGTATCTTCAAGTTTCGAAGGAATTGGAATTGCACATATAGAGATTCAAAAAAAAATGGACTTGATCCAGGTCATAATCTATATTGGATTCCCAAATTTGTTAATAGAAGGCCAAACACGAGGAATCGAAGAATTGCAGATCAATGTACAAAAGGGGCTTCATTCTGTGAATCGGAGACTTAACATTGCTATTACAAGAGTTGCAAAACCTTATGGACAACCTAATATTCTTGCAGAATATATAGCTCTACAATTAAAGAATAGGGTTTCGTTTCGAAAGGCAATGAAAAAAGCTATTGAATTAACTGAACAAGCAGACACAAAAGGAATTCAAGTGGAAATTGCAGGGCGTATCGACGGAAAAGAAATTGCACGTGTCGAATGGATCAGAGAAGGTAGGGTTCCCCTCCAAACCATTCGAGCTAAAATTGATCATTGTTCCTATACAGTTCGAACTGCCTATGGGGCATTGGGCATCAAAATTTGGATATTTGTAGACGAGCAATAATGGACCCTTCCTTTGCTTGCCATTCTATTCAGTGATAGAACAAAAACTACAAACTATTCCTTTTCACTTCAATAAAAAAAAAAAAAATGAGCAATTCTAATTCTATAAGGTTGAATAAAAATTCGATTGACCTTTTGGTGGAACTGCTATGCTTAGTGTGTGACTCGTTGGTTTTTTATTTAAAGTTGGGATTCAAAAAACAGACCAGCCCCTAACTAATAACTATAAGAACTAGTAACCAACTCATTGCTTTGTATTATCGAGATCCAAGGAAGCAGTCGCCATATGATATATCGATCATATAGTTGTAGCAACTGAAATCTTTTTTTTCCATAAAGGAAAATTTATAGGTTGGAAAGAAAAATAGAGGGATGTGGGTAACTGGAAGGGCGAGAGAAAGAGAGAAGGAGAATCTCCATGATATATGATTCCAATATGTATGGTCTATCAATCACATCATATCATAAAAGGCAGTGTGATAAAGCATCAATACTGATTCGTCCATAATTAGATGAATACGGTTCATAAGAAAAATACAAATAATAAAGAGCCCCGAGTCAATAGAGACTGAGGAGATTGGCTCGGGAACGAATTTAATTAGGAGCTCCATTGCATAGTTCAGGCCTAGCCATTAATGGAAAAGCTATGGGAACGACGAAACCTGTGACTGCGGAAGATTCTATTGAAAACGAATCCTAATGATTCATTGGGTGGGATGGCGGAATCAACCAGGAACCAATTAATTTCTTCTGATAGGTCATGGGTTCACCCTACGAATGAAGCAAATATGGAAAGAGTCAATATTCGCCCGCGAAACCATTATTGGATTGCAGTATTTTGACAGATTCGGTAAAGGTCAAGGATTCATTTTCAAAAGAAAGGCATTATCCCATATAAATAAAATAGAAATATCCGTCTAGCCGTATATACTATATACTATACGGCTTCCCGTGTGACAGATTAAATATCAATAAATTCCATGATTCAGTGTATTATTCATTCAATAAATACATATACGTAATATTATTGAATCGTTTCATTCGCGAGGAGCTGGATGAGAAGAAACTCTCATGTCCGGTTCTGCAGTAGAGATGGGATTGAGAAACAACCATCAACTATAACCCCAAAAGAACCAGATTCCGTAAACAACATAGAGGAAGAATGAAGGGAATATCTTATCGAGGCAATCATATTTGTTTCGGCAGATACGCTCTTCAGGCACTTGAACCCGCTTGGATCACATCTAGACAAATAGAAGCAGGACGACGAGCAATGACACGATATGCACGCCGTGGTGGAAAAATATGGGTACGTATATTTCCCGACAAACCCGTTACAGTAAGACCTACCGAAACACGTATGGGTTCGGGGAAAGGATCTCCCGAATATTGGGTATCTGTCGTTAAACCCGGTCGAATACTTTATGAAATGGGCGGAGTATCAGAAACTGTAGCCAGAGCAGCTATTGAAATAGCTGCGTGCAAAATGCCTATACGAACTCAATTCATTATCGCGTGATAGGTATGTGAAGGGTATTTGTGATGAAAAATACAATCGCAGATTTTTGGATTTCTGGGCAGACAATATTTCTCTCTTTTTCCTTTGCCTTTTGCATTGAAAGAGCAGATTCAAAAAAAAATGATATGATTCAACCTCAGACCCATTTGAATGTAGCGGACAACAGCGGGGCTCGAGAATTGATGTGTATTCGAATCATAGGAGCTAGTAATCAACGATATGCTCATATTGGTGACGTTATTGTTGCTGTAATCAAAGAAGCAGTACCCAATATGCCTCTCGAAAGATCAGAAGTGATCAGAGCTGTAATTGTACGTACATGTAAAGAACTCAAACGCGACAACGGTATGATAATACGATATGATGACAATGCAGCAGTTGTCATTGATCAAGAAGGAAATCCAAAAGGAACTCGAGTTTTTGGAGCGATCGCGCGGGAATTGAGACAGTTGAATTTCACTAAAATAGTCTCATTAGCTCCTGAAGTCTTATAAATACTAGTAGATGAGACCGTGATAGAGTATAGTCAGGTCTCTGAAATAGATCACGTTAGTAGATTGTGTCTCACGCATATACCTTTAATAATTCATAAATAAATAAGAAAAAATGAAAAAAAAAAGGAACATGTTGATTATATCAAAACTGGAAGGCACCCATAATTTTAGTTCGTCATGGGTAGGGACACTATTGCCGATATAATAACTTCTATAAGAAATGCTAACATGGATAAAAAAGGAACGGTTCGAATAGCATCTACTAATATCGCCGAAAACATTGTTAAAATACTTCTACAAGAAGGGTTTATTGAAAATGTTAGGAAACATAGGGAAAACAACAAATATTTTTTGGTTTCAACCCTGCGACATAGAAGGAATAGGAAAGGAACATATAGAAATATTTTAAAGCGTATCAGTCGTCCCGGTCTACGAATCTATTCCAACCATCAACGAATTCCTAGGATTTTAGGTGGAATGGGGGTCGTAATTCTTTCTACTTCTCGAGGTATAATGACAGATCGAGAAACTCGACTAGAAAGAATTGGGGGAGAAATTTTGTATTATATCTGGTGATCCTTCTGGTATCCGAATTTGATCCGTAACTTGCTATTTGGGAAAAAGAGAGGAAAGACGAATTGTCTACTATTACTCCTCCTCCATTAGTTGATACTTCAAGGGGGTTACCTGGAATGAAAGAACAAAAATTGATTCACGAAGGTTTAATTACTGAATCACTTCCCAATGGTATGTTCCGAGTTCGTTTAGACAATGAAGATCTGATTCTAGGTTATGTTTCGGGGAGGATCCGACGGAGTTTTATCCGGATACTACCAGGAGATAGAGTCAAAATCGAAGTAAGTCGTTATGATTCAACTAGGGGACGTATAATTTATAGACTTCGCAACAAAGAGTCGAATGATTAGGCGGCTTTTTATTTGAATTTAAACATTCCTTTCATGGGAATACAATTCGAGGTTCAAAATTTCAAGAGACTTATTTTCTTCCAAGGAGTATATTTGGAATTAAGGAATAACAAATATGAAAATAAGGGCTTCCATTCGTAAAATTTGTGAAAAATGTCGACTGATCCGTAGGCGGGGACGAATTATAGTAATTTGTTCCAATCCGAAACATAAACAGAGACAGGGGTAATCTTTCTAACAAGGGACTTTCGAAACGGTCCGATGTACAAATAAAGGATCTGTTTTGACATGAAATGGATATATCCGTATATCTCTGACTCATATTTATGAGATGATAAAATATGACAAAAGCTATACCAAGAATTGGTTCACGTAAGAATGGACGTAGAATACAAAAAGGAGTTATTCATGTTCAAGCGAGTTTCAACAATACCATTGTGACTGTTACAGATGTAATAGGTCGGGTGGTTTCTTGGTCCTCCGCTGGTACTTGTGGATTCAGAGGCACAAGAAGAGGGACACCATTTGCTGCTCAAACCGCAGCAGGAAATGCTATTCGTACGGCAGTGGATCAGGGTCTGCAACGAGCAGAAGTCATGATAAAAGGCCCTGGTCTCGGAAGAGATGCAGCATTACGAGCCATTCGTAGAAGTGGTATACTATTAAGTTTCGTACGTGACGTAACCCCTATGCCACATAATGGATGTAGGCCTCCTAAAAAAAGACGTGTGTAGAAATAAAAATTGAATGGATTGCAATAGAAATAAATGATTCAATGATCTGATCAAACAATAATATTAGTATGGTTCGAGAAGAAGTAGCAGTATCCACTCGAACACTACAGTGGAAGTGTGTTGAATCAAGAACAGACAGTAAGCGTCTTTATTATGGCCGTTTCGTTCTGTCCCCGCTTATGAAAGGTCAAGCAGATACGATAGGTATCGCGATGCGAAAGGCTTTACTCGGAGAAATAGAGGGAACATGTATCACACGTGCAAAATCTGAGAAGGTATCACATGAATATTCTACGATAGTTGGTATTGAAGAATCAGTACATGAAATTTTAATGAATTTGAAAGAAATTGTATTGAGAAGTAATCTGTATGGAACTCGTGACGCATCCATTTGCGTCAGGGGTCCTAAATACGTAACTGCTCAAGATATCATCTCACCGCCTTCTGTGGAACTAGTCGATACTACACAGCATATAGCTAATCTGACGGAGCCAATTCATTTGTGTATTGAATTAAAAATCGAGAGGGATCGCGGATATCGTATGAAATCCCCCAATAACTATCAAGATGGAAGTTATCCTATAGATGCTGTATCCATGCCTGTTCGAAATGCGAATCATAGTATTCATTCTTATGGGAGTGAGAATGAGAAACAAGAGATACTTTTTCTTGAAATATGGACGAATGGAAGTTTAACTCCTAAAGAAGCACTTCGCGAAGCTTCCCGTACTTTGATTGACTTATTTATTCCTTTTCTACATGCGGAGGAAGAGGACATTCATTTTGATTTAGAAGACAATCAAAACAGGTTTACTTTATCGTTTTTTACTTTTCATGATAGATTGGCTAATATAAGGAAAAACAAAAAAGGAATTGCACTGAAATGTATTTTTATTGACCAATCAGAATTGCCCTCCAGGACCTATAATTGTCTCAAAAGGTCCAATATACATACATTATTGGACCTTTTGAATAACAGTCAAGAAGATCTTATGAGAATTGAACATCTTCGCATAGAAGATGTAAAACAGATATTGGACATTCTACAGAAGCATTTTGCAATTTATTTACCTAAGAATAAGTTTTAAATCCATTGGTATTATTTCATCTTTTTTGAAAGAAAGAAAAGAAGAAAATGGCTTTTGAATCCTTAGTATCATCTCTATATCCAGAATGGATTGATAATGAAATTTAAGAGATGTATCTAGGGAGAATTCACTTTAGAAGTGACTATTCCCTAGATACATACGCGTAGTATTTCACGGTTAAATCAACTTAAAAAAGGCCTAAAGTTAGAGATTTATCAATAGGTAATGTTGCCCCAATACCTAACCAAAGGGCTGCCGCGGTACCGATCAAAAAAACTGTTGTAGCTACTGGACGACGAAATGGATTTTGGAATTTATTAACATTCTCCAAAAACGGTACTGTCAATAATCCCGTTGGTACTAAAACCATTAAGAGAACACCCAATAACTTATTGGGTACTGTACGGAGGATTTGAAATACGGGAAAGAAGTACCATTCGGGTAATATTTCCAAAGGAGTTGCAAATGGATCCGCTGGTTCACCAATCATTGACGGTTCTAGAACCGCTAGACCTACGTTACACGCAATAGTGCCTAGAATGACTACTGGAAAAATATACAAAAGATCATTGGGCCATGCGGGTTCTCCGTAATAATTATGCCCCATCCCTTTAGCCAATTTAGCTCTTAATACAGGATCATTCAAGTCAGGTTTCTTTGTTATTGGGATAGGTGAATTCTTTCTTATAGATCCATCCCCCGAAGGAACCGGACATGATAATTTTTTATCATACGGCTCGAGCAAGAATCAAAAGAATAAAACGGGTCCATATAAAATAGATATATCATCCACACATATATGACTCTATGTAAGAAAAGATTTACCGGATTCAATTTTACGGGGTTGCAACTACCCATTGCAAGGAATTCAGTTCTTACAAGTAAATGCTCAATACCCAAGTAGGCTTCCAAATTTGATCATGATCAAATGCTTTTTGGATGGTCTCATGCCTTGTGATTAGTGTTTATCCCCACAATATCTCGAGTCTTCTTAATACAAAGGATTTCCTTGTTACTAATAAAGTCTAGCCTATGTTCTTCCTTAGATCCCTTGTTTCACTCCGATAGTATCATAGATTGGGATCGATGCAGAGGAAATGAATGCATTTCCATACTTTAAGTAAATAGATAAAACATAATCTGGATCATGCCACATTACTTAATTTTATTTTATTTTATTCTATTGGATCTTACGGAGCCCGTTCATGCACAACATAACATGATTTGGTCTGATCATAGAAAAGATTCTCCTAAAGCGAACCAGCCTATCCTCTGTAGGGGGACCTACGCGGTGGTTGGAACAGAGACACATTTGGTTGTGAATTCCAATGTGGCGGATAAAATCATATATCTGCACGGCCCAATCAATAGTTCAAGTCACACACTCCCATAATCCATCTTCTCTTCGGAGAATGTACTTCAACTATTCGTATCAAATAAAGAATACAATACTTCGTAGTTAGTTGAAGAGAAATATCCAAAAAGATGTCTTATTCTTTTCAATAATCCATATTTGTAGCAATAAAACACTATTGTTCCTCCCCGAAATTATATATGATCGATTACAAATATCTATGATCTGTCTTCTCTATAAAGGACCTGAAATACCTTGCTTACGTATCATTGGAAAATGCATTAACATAAATACGGCAGTAAGAAGAGGTAATACAAAAGTGTGTAAACTATAAAAACGGGTCAAAGTAGATTGACCCACACTAGCACTTCCACGCAATAACTCTACTAAAGGTGATCCTATTACGGGAATAGCTTCAGGTACGCCTGTCACGATTTTTACTGCCCAATAACCGATTTGGTCCCGGGGTAAGGAATAACCAGTTACACCAAACGATGCAGTCAATACAGCCAGAACCACACCCGTAACCCAAGTCAATTCGCGAGGTTTTTTAAATCCGCCCGTGAGATACACACGAAATACGTGTAGGATCATCATTAGGACCATCATACTTGCTGACCATCGATGAACTGATCGGATTAACCAACCAAAGTTGACTTCAGTCATTATGTATTGAACAGAGGCAAAAGCCTCCGTAACGGTCGGACGATAGTAAAAAGTCATAGCAAAACCCGTAGCTACTTGTACTAAAAAACAAGTAAGTGTGATCCCTCCTAGACAATAAAATATATTGACATGAGGAGGAACATATTTACTAGTTATATCATCTGCAATCGCCTGAATCTCGAGACGCTCCTCGAACCAATCATATACTTTATTGAGATAGGTAAACCAAGGGGACTCCCCCTCTGAGAACCGTATATGAGAATTTCATCTCGTACGGCTCAAGCAGAAACACCCAAATACTGATTACAATGGATATGTAATAGAAAATTTGAAATTTATTATTTATCCACTTGATTCAATCGTCTCTGAAGATACGAAGGAACCAAAATCCGAACTCTCTTCTTTGTTGTGATGAGAATGCCAAAATATCAAGTTAGCTCATCTGTCTTTATGTTGATCGTTACAGGCCTCTTGAATCTTCTATTCCCCTATTTATTTGTTATTTGATTTGTTGTTTTTGTTTGTGCGTAATGCAGATTGACTATTGTTTACTATTTTTTTTTTTTGATAGGAATTCTCTTGTTGAGACCCTATGAATCGATTGAAACCTCAGATTCGTACTAGAACCACGATGATTCAATAAAACCCAAAAACTAAGACCAAGGGTTCTATGAGTAAGAACTATTTGATCATCACTTATTCATAGATGTAATGACTAAAAATCCAGAGAAAGATTTGTCCTTCGGTCAAAATAAGCATGATTCTAAAGGAAGAAAAATCGTTCAATTTATCAAATACCTCTTTGTTTGAAAATTTTTTGAAGTCCAGTCACGAGGTCTGAATAGTAGGTATGAATCATAGTTCAAATATTTCTTGATCTATTCCATATATTCCGTGCTCCAGATACTAGGATGAATATCCGACGAGGCAGAACCATCTCTGTCGAGATGACAGACCCATTCTCTGTACTATCAATAGGATCAATTATAACAAGTCGCACACTCATATTCCGGAAATACCGAAACAACGGAATTCCACGGTCAAACTACCAGAATGGACTATAAATCTGAGTCCTAAGTGATTCATTTTTGATTGAAAAGCTAGGGCTTCTGGTTCTTATGGACCTAATTCATTGAAATTCCATCCAGTAAAACGGAAGAATTATAAATCTCTAAAATAATAGATAGGAATATCGCAAATAGAGCCATTGCGACACCCATAAATGGGGTGGTTCCCCATCCAGGAGCCACTTTACCATATTCTGAATTCAATGGTTTCAATAAATCCCCTGTAATAGTTCGTCTTGGCCCAGATCTAGCACTACCCTCAACGGTTTGTGTAGCCATAAATACTATTGCATTGGTTGAGATCTGTTGACTTTGTATACTATTCCGTTGTAAATAAACGATCTTATCGTAGCATAGATCCATCGTGGTCTTGAAATTCTCTAATAATGGAAACAGCAACCTTAGTCGCCATCTCCATATCTGGTTCACTTGTAAGCTTTACAGGGTACGCCTTATATACCGCTTTTGGGCAACCCTCTCAACAACTAAGAGATCCATTCGAGGAACACGGAGACTAATTGAAGTAATGAGTCCCCCATATGGGGGACTCATTACTTCAATTAAGATAATGAAAAATCATTTCATCTTTTTAGTCGGGACCTTAGGCGGTTCTCGAAAAAATATAGCGAAAAAGATTATCCCTAAAGTCGAGACTAAGAGGAATGTATAAACCAATGCTTCCATAGATTCGATCGTTGTTTACAATTATAGCTTCCACACCTGTTCATTTAGGATTATTTCCCAGATAAAGAAAGGACAAGAGCAAAGAAAGGCGATGATTCAAATCAATATTTCTATGGTACCTTATGTCAAATCAAAAAAATCAAATATAGAGGCGAAAGATACCGGAGCAATGTTGTATCAGACTACCTGTCTCCTTGTAGTTGGATCTCCAAGTTTTTGGAATGCTCCAAATTCCACTTGAGCATCCAAATCTGGGTCAATCCCAGCAAAAACATCTCTGAACAAGGTTCGAGCGCCATGCCAAATGTGTCCGAAAAAGAAGAGCAAAGCAAACGTAGCATGTCCAAAAGTGAACCAACCCCTTGGACTGCTCCGAAAAACACCATCGGATTTCAAAGTAGCACGATCTAATTCAAAAATTTCACCCAATTGGGCACGTCTAGCATATTTTTTCACAGTAGCAGGATCGCTATAGCTGACTCCATTGAGTTCGCCACCATAGAACTCAACAGTTACACCCACCTGTTCGACACTATACTTCGATTCTGCCCTTCTAAAAGGAACATCGGCTCTCACAATTCCGTCTCCGTCCACCAAAACTACTGGAAATGTTTCAAAAAAAGTAGGCATACGGCGTACAAAAAGTTCATGCCCTTCTTTATCTCTAAAGATAGGGTGTCCTAACCATCCAACAGCTATCCCATCCCCGTTGTCCATTGAGCCTGCCCGGAATAATCCACCTTTCGCCGGATTATTACCGATGTAATCATAAAAAGCTAATTTTTCGGGAATTTTAGACCAAGCTTCCGATAAACTCAGATTTTCGGCTAGACTGGCGCCAACTCTTCGATATATTTCTTGCTGGAAGTATCCCTGATCCCACTGATAACGAGTGGGACCAAATAATTCGATCGGGGTAGTTGCTGAACCATACCACATAGTTCCAGCAACAACGAAAGCTGCAAAAAAGACAGCAGCGATACTACTGGAAAGGACAGTTTCAATATTGCCCATACGTAATCCTTTGTATAGACGTTGGGGTGGGCGGACACTAAGATGGAATAGACCTGCTAATATACCCAATGTACCTGCTGCAATATGATGAGAGGCTATTCCTCCCGGAACAAAGGGATCAAAACCTTCCGCACCCCACGCTGGATTTACAGATTGTACTTTTCCGGTTAGGCCATAAGGATCGGATACCCATATTCCAGGACCATACAAGCCTGTTACATGAAATGCGCCAAACCCAAAGCAAGCCACCCCTGAGAGAAATAAATGAATTCCAAAAATCTTGGGCAAATCCAAAGAGGGTTTTCCCGTACGTTCATCACAGAATATTTCTAGGTCCCAATACACCCAATGCCAGATAGCTGCTAAGAAGCACAAGCCAGAAAACACAATATGTGCCCCGGCCACACCTTCGTAACTCCAAATACCCGGATTCGTTATAGTTCCTCCTGTAATACTCCAACCGCCCCATGAATTGTTTATTCCTAAACGAGTCATGAAGGGTATAACGAACATACCCTGTCTCCACATTGGATCAAGAACGGGGTCAGAAGGATCAAAAACTGCTAATTCGTATAGAGCCATCGAACCGGCCCAACCGGAAACTAGAGCTGTATGCATTATATGGACAGAAAGCAGCCGACCGGGATCATTCAATACGACGGTATGAACACGATACCAAGGCAAACCCATGGAAATACCCCTTTCTCAAAGAAAAAATAGATACTATGTAACTTTATCACATTGGAAATAACTATGCTATGGACCTCACCTTTTCATTGGATTATCTCGAAACAAGGGTTAATATTTATTCTGTTCCCTTAGTAATAATTGAACAATTCTGTTCGTAGGAACAAAGAGAAGCAGATCTATTCTATACCCAATAAGTACCAATACGCAATGGGGGGATTAATCCTATTTTTTGTGAGCGAATGTATAGATACTTGTTTCTCATTCGAACGATCCGTTCGTAAGAATTTTCCTTTATTCCGTCTTCCTCTATGAATCTTCCAATCTATCGATAAAATACGATAAACGACAATATTATGAAGACAATAAACCATTGTTTGTTACGTTTCCACATCAAAGTGAAATAGAATACTTAATTTTTCTTTCATTTAATGCCCATTGGTGTTCCAAAAGTACCTTTTCGGAGTCCTGGAGAGGAAGATGCAGTTTGGGTTGACGTATAGTGTGACTTGTCAGACATATTGGGTCATATGGGATTTCCCCGTTCTCTCCCCCGATCGAGATATCCTCTGTTTCGCCCAAGAAAGATTGATTGAACCATCAATAATTCGAAGCGTGAAGTGCAATTAGATCAATTTATTTGGTTGGAGGATCAATATTCTCAATTAAAAGAATTTATGGTTGGCTTGGACCAATAAAATGAAGTATACAGGCTCCGTTCAGAAAATACCAAGGTAATCCATGTATGATTACCACCCTATCAGAAATGATTCCTTTATACCATATGAGTGATCTCAAATTGCCAATTAATGGAATAATATGATGAATACATCGAATATTTTGTGGAAGGCATGAAAATGAAACAAATTGAAAAAAAAAAAAGAAGTCATAGCAAAAAGAAGTGGTACTGGGATCATTTGTCCTATATGTGCAAATCGAATTCGGGCAGATCTTTACCCGGAGTAGAGCATAAACCTAAAAGAGTGGAAGAGGCCCATTCGGGAACAAGAAAATTACATCGTGATTTAGATCTCGATGAAACAATACATCAATGAGGGGTTAGCTCGATAAGTTCAGTGAATTCTTTTTTGATTTTATAGGGAAGCAAGTCAAAACTCATGTTTCTTAAAAAAAGGAAGAAAAAGCCCGCTACGAAAAAAGAAATAGGGCTGGAATCGACAATTTCTTTTTTTTTTTTCTCAATTTTGATTTTTTGAACCGTATGCACCCAAAGGTGCGTGTACGGTTCCTAAGGAATAGAATTTTGTCCTAATCAACCGACTTCATCGAGAAAGATTACTTTTTTTAGGCCAAGAAGTTGATAGCGAGATCTCGAATCAACTTGTTGGTCTCATGGTATATCTCAGTATAGAGGATGATACCAGGGATCTGTATTTGTTTATAAATTCTCCCGGCGGATGGGTAATCCCAGGAATAGCTATTTATGATACTATGCAATTTGTGCCACCAGATGTGCATACAATATGCATGGGATTAGCCGCTTCAATGGGATCTTTCATCCTGGTTGGAGGAGAAATTACCAAACGTCTAGCATTCCCTCACGCTTGGCGCCAATGAGTTTTTTTATTTGAGAGAAAAAAAGACTATGCCTTCGTCATATGGAATATGAATAAAATAATAATAATATTAAGTAATAATAGCATGGCATTTCAAGTTCGATATGAGCAAACTATTATTATTTTTTCATAATATGAGATTATGTATCGAGATAGTAGTATGAAAGAAAGGTTATTTCCGACTTGATCTTATGTATCGGGGTCCATTTCAGCGTCACAAACCTTTTTGCTTCCACATCAGAAGTCTCTTTCCAATATTTATGTTATGAAAGAGTGTGAAAATAAAAATAAAAAAAAAAAAAGATCATTTTTTACTTAATTTTTATTTGATCGGATCAGAAAGAAACTTTGGGATTGCTGAATCACAGACGAGATAAATATATAAAGCAACGGAACCATCATAGTATTTTTTGATTACTCCGAAAGGAAGGATGGTAAATGGATCATTCAACGATCTGGGTCTGATAGATTCGACTTGTCTCTTTCTTCGATGAAAAAAGAGAAAAAAAATTCCATTACAGAGCCGTATGCACAAAAGATGCCTGTACGGTTGTTCAATTCTATCTTTTTCTCCCTGCTTGTTATTCTTTATCCCTTCCCTTTGCCCAATCATGCGAGATAGAGGAATCGTTCATTATGTTATATCATCAGGGTTATGATCCATCAACCTGCTAGTTCTTTTTATGAGGCACCCACAGGAGAATTTATCCTGGAAGCGGAAGAACTACTGAAACTCCGCGAAACCCTCACAAGGGTTTATGTACAAAGAACGGGCAATCCTTTATGGGTTGTATCCGAAGACATGGAAAGGGATGTTTTTATGTCAGCAACAGAAGCCCAAGATTATGGCATTGTTGATCTTGTAGCGATCGAAAATACCGGGGATTTCGCATAAATCTTTGATTCCATTTCGAATCATAATTTGAATGAACCCTTATTTGATCTTTTATCTTCTTACCTGGGTAAAATATGAAATGGAAGTAATTCATAATCATCCGGTTAGGATCGATCTAAACCAGCCCATTCTGTATATGATTCAGCATGCCAACTATTAAACAACTTATTAGAAACACAAGACAGCCAATCAGAAATGTCACGAAATCCCCCGCTCTTCGAGGATGTCCTCAGCGTCGAGGAACATGTACTAGGGTGTATGTGCGACTCGTTCAGATCATGAGCTAGAACAAATGAGACGATTTTTACAGTATCAATGACTCGTACCAATGAATAGAATGGAAGAACTCCATTCACTATCGAAAAATAAAGATCTCTCGTATACCTCTATTTGTATGGAATTTATGGTTTCCATTGGTGCAAATCCAATCACCTCGATTTGAGATGAAAAGCAATTCCCATTGGTAGCAAATGGTTATCCATTAAGCGGGGGAATGATATTTAAGAAGCAGAAAGATTATGCTCCTACTCTTGCAAGAACGGACTAACAGGGTCAGCTACCTATTCAACCTTCATAATTAAATGCCGTCACTGTATGGATAGATCCCATTGAAAAAAGACCTATTACTCGATAATTCATCGGTAGAGCCAAAGAGCGTGAACTGTACAAGTTACCAATAACATTGATTAAATGAGGAAAGGGGCTCCGGTGTATAGAGAGGACCTCGCCGTTTAAGAAGTAACCATAGAAACGATGGAAGCCACTATTTGTCCATTTACGATTTATTTTATACCTAACATCGGTACAATTTCTTTTTTTTTTTTGAGGTGAAATGCCTGGAAGAAATAAAAAAATCGTGGTTGGGAAGGTTATAGTAGCAAAAGCCATTGGAATTTTTATTTTAATTTTATACATCGGAAGAATCCGTTTTGTTATTAATAAACCAGGAGAGGGGAAAAGAATGACTGAAAGAAAAGAAATCAATTAGTTATTCATCCAAGTTTCTTTTGATTCAATGACCAGAGTTAGACGAAGATATATAGCTCGGAGACGTAGAACAAAAATTCGTTTATTTGCAGCAACCTTTCGAGGGGCTCATTCAAGACTTACTCGAACTACTACTCAACAGAAAATGAGAGCTTTGGTTTCCACTCATCGGGATAGAGGCAGGCGAAAGAGAAGTTTTCGTCGTTTGTGGATCACTCGGATAAATGCAGTAACTCGTGAGAATAGGGGATCCCATAGTTATAGTCGATTAATACTTGATCTGTACAAGAGGCAGTTGCTTCTTAATCGTAAAATACCTGCACAAATAGCCATATCAAATAGGAATTGTCTTGACACGATTTCCAATGCGATCATCAAATAAGGAGATTGAAAGGAATTCACTGGAATACTTTAAACGGAGTTCCCCGGAGAATGAACTCCGGGAGGGTATAGTAGAAATTCGTATGATAAGATAAGTAGTAGGAATGAACGAACACGTTTCAATAATAAAAAAAAGATTTATTCTTCCCCCATTCTTTTTTTTATTATTACATTACGGCGCGACAATCTCTCGGCTTTTTCGAACAAAACTTCAATCTGAGTTCGAATTAGAGTTTTGATTCGATTGAGGAATAGGCTTATTTATTTCTGGTTCTAGGACCAGTAGTTCTAGGGATCGACCCGGTTCTCTCAAACTGTTTCTCATTATTAAGAAAAGGTAACGAAGATAAAATACGAGCTTGTTTTATAGCAATAGTAATTAATCGTTGTTGTTTCAAGGTTAATCTATTCACTCGTCTAGATAATATTTTTCCTTGTTCACTAATAAATTGATTAATTAAACTCATGTTTCTATAATCAATTCGATCCCCCGATCCAATTGGGGGCAAACGCCTATGAAAAGATCGCTTGGATTTATGAAAGGGCCGCTTGGATTTATCCATGGTTTATTTCTTATTTCTAAAATCCTATTTCTTCATTCATTTCGGATCCGACCAAAATAGGACTGGATTTGTATATATTATATATGTATATGTAATTTCTTCCTCTTCCTTGGAAGAGTGGCACACGCGTTCCGTTCGATTTATTTCTTTATCTCCCCATGAATCGTATGTTTGTAACAATAAGGGCAAAATTTTTTCAAGTCCAATTGACTAGGTGTATTGTGTCGATTCTTTTGAGTAATATATCTGGAAATGCCCCGCGATTCTTTATTCAAACCATTTCGGACACAACTGGTACATTCCAAAATAACTACTACTCTGACATCTTTACCCTTAGCCATGAACCTCCTTTGGATTTTGAATTCACTCAATTCTTCTATTTTCGATTCGAACCGAAGCGAAGAAGAAAGGAATGAAAAATAAATAGACGAGAAGTTGCTAACTCGAAATCCAATTCAATTATGAAAGATTTCGTTGCAATCAATAGAGTAATCAAATTATTAAGTAATACAAATATTTCTAACTATCAATTATTCCCAATCCCAGTATTTCATTTAGTATCTTGTATGATCTTGAACAGCCTGCCCTCGACCCACATTTCCATTTCTGTTCTCCCTATATTAACCCGAACCCGAGTTTCGATGAGATTCAATCCACTTTTATTCTTTACTCTTTCTTTCCTATCCTAAAGAACTGAAAAAAGGGGGGGGGTTAGTCGCAGAGAATTTATTGTATCTCTAATCTTCTTGATCCCTTCCCATGTCAATAACTAGAATGAAAAAAAGGGGAATGTCAACGCATCTGGGAATAAACGATTGATCTCTATCAATAGACCCGCCAAAGACCCGAACCATAGAGTAGTTAGCACAGGTGCCGTGGAGAGATATGTTTTTATATCTCGCATTGAAAATCCTCCTTCTTTTTCTTTAACTTTATTGACTTTATTGTATATTGTAATACATATATGATCAGATGCATATGTAGTTAAAGATCATTTGTACGGGGAATCTCTAACCAAAATGGATATATACAACGATCCGGTAGATGAAATCTACCTGTCCCTAAAACAGAAAAAGATGAACCCTCCTTCCTGAGCACTACTGATAAACATTCATTCCTTTATACGTTTATACGTTAGGTATGTATATAATTCTTTATGAGAATGAAACCAAAAAACCAAAAAGAAGAAATGGCAAAAGAAATTCTATTTAGATAGAGGAAATTAGGATGTGGAAAACAAAACATGGATTCCCTACAATGGCACTGTACAACAAATGAAAGGGATGTAGCGCAGCTTGGTAGCGCGTTTGTTTTGGGTACAAAATGTCACGGGTTCAAATCCTGTCATCCCTACTTATCACTTCTCCTATGGACAGTAACGAGGGGTCAATTGAGATCGATTAAAATTGGACACAATCTACCATTTTATGATACTATACATACAAGATGTATTGGGGGTACAAAAAGAATCCTTTTCTTGACATCCGTATCTCCCATCATAATAAAGCGCTCTTAGTTCAGTTCGGTAGAACGTGGGTCTCCAAAACCCGATGTCGTAGGTTCAAATCCTACAGAGCGTGATTCTGTTCTTTTAATGTTGAATCACAATAAAATAACTTCACTAACTTGAACTGCAACCTGAATTTGACCTCCTGGAGATTAAGGAGGAGGTCAATTAAAAAAAAGAGATGTTACTCAATTAAAGGTCCAACTGATCGCCGCGTCTGTATTGTAAATATGCAGTTACGAATAATCCGGCCAAAGTAATGGGAATTAGACCTAACACAATTCCAAATAGAAAAACTTCAATCATTTCAATTTCTTTGAAAGAATAGAAAAAGAGAGGTAATATCTGTCCCTAAATATTAATCCGAATCGCCCATGAATCTCAATAACCAAGAATTGGCAATTAACGCGGGAAGGAACTATAGAATACCGAGAATCTCACAGAAATATTCATTTTTATGAATTGTTCATTCAATTAATTTCAAATAAGTCGTATCTTGCTCAGACTAATCAATAGAGCTGGGGTTATAGTTGAAGCAGCCAGTAGAAAACCGAAATAACTAGTTATAGTAGTCATGGAGGAGCTAAATGAGATATCTTCTTTTTCCTACATATGGTTCTAAAGCACTTACCTAAGTTTCCATTTTTGCGAGATACAATGACAAGAAAAAATACCAATTGACAGAATCAGTTCCAATTGAAAGCTCTTGATTCATCATCCATTATAGACGGCACTAACAAAGAGAGAGTAAGAGGGGTAGAAAAAAAAGATGGATTCGTCGCCTGTAACATCTACAGATCCCATGATTCCGAATCAACAGATTCAGTGAGCAACCCGTGAGTAAAGTACTAATAATAAGATAATAAGAACTGTGTCTTGTAACTTCATTCAATTCAAAAATGAAATTATCTTTGAGTAACTATCAGAATATAAAGAATTGGATTTGAAAATTCCATTTTTTTGATCATTTCGTTTCTTTTTCAATTTATCTAATCCATTTTGGAACAAACAGCCGGATAACGGCTTTTACTTGACTTTTTAACTTAATTGTATTCATTTTTAACTTAGATTGTATTCAGTAGTAGGTTGGTTAATTGCACATAATATTTCGAACGAGAAGAAAAATGAAAAGTATCCCATGATTTCTCGAAGAAATAAAACCTTTATTTCGAGCCCAACTTCATTCTAAAACTAGCAATTGCTATTATCCTTTTAGTTTAGGTTTCGCACTCTGTCTTTCCATATCATAAAGTTCAGTCCCATCCTTGTAGCTGGGTTAAGAAGGAACCTTTGGGTCTAATGCAGCAATGGTTGCATCACAAATATTTATAATTGTTCCAACTATTGTTTGTTCTGTTTTTTCCATCTACTACTACCTACTACTGTCTACTACTGTACGACCAACCAATTACTTTAAATGAAAGGATTAGAAAAAAAAATACCTTTTCGACAACCATGAAAAGGGGTTTCTAAATTTTGCATCTAATTGAATTGTGGAAATATAATAATAATATCTTTCATGAATTATTAGAACCCGTCGACTCATACTTTACCAAGACCTTCAGTTTCTATTCCGAAGCCAGTAAAGGAAACCCTATATTACAGGTATTTAGGAATTTTCTATTGAATGACACGCGGTTTTGTATAGACAAGGAACAAGAAAGGAAGAAAGGAATTCCATTTCTTTTCGATACTGATTGAAAATGCATTGCTGTGTCAGAGGAAGGATAGCTATACTGATTCGGTATACTCTAAATACACCTTCGGTACACTATTGACGATCTCACAAGGATGAAATATCAGTAGTTTTCCATTTACTGATCCCATCTTTCACGGAATCGATCCTCTGTTTGACTGTACAAGAATATGTGGAGCTCAGCATGTCTGGAAGCACGGGAGAACGTTCTTTTGCTGATATTATTACCAGTATTCGATACTGGGTCATTCATAGTATTACTATACCTTCCCTATTCATTGCGGGTTGGTTATTCGTCAGCACAGGTTTAGCTTACGATGTGTTTGGAAGCCCTCGGCCAAACGAGTATTTCACAGAGAGCCGGCAAGGAATTCCATTAATAACTGGTCGTTTTGATCCTTTGGCACAACTCGATGAATTTAGTAGATCCTTTTAGGAGGCCTCAATGACCATAGATCGAACCTATCCAATTTTTACAGTGCGATGGTTGGCTGTTCACGGACTAGCTGTACCTACTGTTTCTTTTTTGGGGTCAATATCAGCAATGCAGTTCATCCAACGATAAACCTAATCCGAATTATAGAGCTACGACACAATCAAACCCGAACGAACAAAGTGTTGAATTGAATCGTACCAGTCTCTACTGGGGGTTATTACTCATTTTTGTACTTGCTGTTTTATTTTCCAATTATTTCTTCAATTGAGAAAAAATAAAGAAAAAGAGTAGGAATTCTCTTATCCCATTCGGAAGGATATCATCCTCATAATTATCCATGACTGTTTATGTCTCTAGCACGACCACTTGATGAAATGTGGAGGGAAGTGGGTAAATGGCCGATACTACTGGAAGGATTCCTCTTTGGCTTATAGGTACTGTAACTGGTATTCCTGTGATCGGTTCAATAGGTATTTTCTTTTACGGCTCATATTCCGGATTGGGATCATCCCTATAGTAATCGGATGAGCCGGATTGTAGACATGAAAAAGTAAGAACTCAATAGGACCTTACCCCCCGAATCAGACAAAGAGGGGTAAGGCTTTGTTTGATCTATTCCATAACATAAAAAAAGTTGGAAATTCATCCAGTCAACATAATCATAATATTAGATTCATAGAAATGATAAAAGGATGCTTTGTTTCTGATGATGTTTTTGAAAAATGGAATCCCTTGATTGATTCATAGTATCTGTTCCGCCATAGTATGAGGGCCCCTTCCGAAACAAGAAGAAAGAAGGAATCAATTGATTTTTTGGATGACACAGGATTTCTACAGATGAGACATCCTGCAACCCATTTCTATACTAATTGAATTGAACCTTACTCTACTCTATTCTATTCTATAAAAATAAAATTTCATCAAGTAAAAAAAGACTCTTAATGTTCCGGTTGAAAGGGGAAAATCTTGGATTTTTGCACATATCCAAATTCTTATTTATTATCTCATCTTAAAATTTGATTTTTTTTTTTTTACTTGAAATTTGATAAGTTCGTTGAAGAAGTTCTATTTGTTTACTAAGCCATCCCCCTTTTTTGTTTGTCCGCCACTTCTTATGAATCTAAAGAAAGAGGTTCCGATAGACCTGGAAAAGAAAACAGTAATCTTTGACGAACAAGATCAAGAATCATTATTATTTCGACACAAGAAAAGGAATTTTCCGCCCTTTTCTTGTGTCGAAATAATAATGATTCTTGATCTTGTTCGTCAAAGATTACTGTTTTCTTTTCCAGGTCTATCGGAACCTCTTTCTTTAGATTCATAAGAAGTGGCGGACAAACAAAAAAGGGGGATGGCTTAGTAAACAAATAGAACTTCTTCAACGAACTTATCAAATTTCAAGTAAAAAAAAAAAAATCAAATTTTAAGATGAGATAATAAATAAGAATTTGGATATGTGCAAAAATCCAAGATTTTCCCCTTTCAACCGGAACATTAAGAGTCTTTTTTTACTTGATGAAATTTTATTTTTATAGAATAGAATAGAGTAGAGTAAGGTTCAATTCAATTAGTATAGAAATGGGTTGCAGGATGTCTCATCTGTAGAAATCCTGTGTCATCCAAAAAATCAATTGATTCCTTCTTTCTTCTTGTTTCGGAAGGGGCCCTCATACTATGGCGGAACAGATACTATGAATCAATCAAGGGATTCCATTTTTCAAAAACATCATCAGAAACAAAGCATCCTTTTATCATTTCTATGAATCTAATATTATGATTATGTTGACTGGATGAATTTCCAACTTTTTTTATGTTATGGAATAGATCAAACAAAGCCTTACCCCTCTTTGTCTGATTCGGGGGGTAAGGTCCTATTGAGTTCTTACTTTTTCATGTCTACAATCCGGCTCATCCGATTACTATAGGGATGATCCCAATCCGGAATATGAGCCGTAAAAGAAAATACCTATTGAACCGATCACAGGAATACCAGTTACAGTACCTATAAGCCAAAGAGGAATCCTTCCAGTAGTATCGGCCATTTACCCACTTCCCTCCACATTTCATCAAGTGGTCGTGCTAGAGACATAAACAGTCATGGATAATTATGAGGATGATATCCTTCCGAATGGGATAAGAGAATTCCTACTCTTTTTCTTTATTTTTTCTCAATTGAAGAAATAATTGGAAAATAAAACAGCAAGTACAAAAATGAGTAATAACCCCCAGTAGAGACTGGTACGATTCAATTCAACACTTTGTTCGTTCGGGTTTGATTGTGTCGTAGCTCTATAATTCGGATTAGGTTTATCGTTGGATGAACTGCATTGCTGATATTGACCCCAAAAAAGAAACAGTAGGTACAGCTAGTCCGTGAACAGCCAACCATCGCACTGTAAAAATTGGATAGGTTCGATCTATGGTCATTGAGGCCTCCTAAAAGGATCTACTAAATTCATCGAGTTGTGCCAAAGGATCAAAACGACCAGTTATTAATGGAATTCCTTGCCGGCTCTCTGTGAAATACTCGTTTGGCCGAGGGCTTCCAAACACATCGTAAGCTAAACCTGTGCTGACGAATAACCAACCCGCAATGAATAGGGAAGGTATAGTAATACTATGAATGACCCAGTATCGAATACTGGTAATAATATCAGCAAAAGAACGTTCTCCCGTGCTTCCAGACATGCTGAGCTCCACATATTCTTGTACAGTCAAACAGAGGATCGATTCCGTGAAAGATGGGATCAGTAAATGGAAAACTACTGATATTTCATCCTTGTGAGATCGTCAATAGTGTACCGAAGGTGTATTTAGAGTATACCGAATCAGTATAGCTATCCTTCCTCTGACACAGCAATGCATTTTCAATCAGTATCGAAAAGAAATGGAATTCCTTTCTTCCTTTCTTGTTCCTTGTCTATACAAAACCGCGTGTCATTCAATAGAAAATTCCTAAATACCTGTAATATAGGGTTTCCTTTACTGGCTTCGGAATAGAAACTGAAGGTCTTGGTAAAGTATGAGTCGACGGGTTCTAATAATTCATGAAAGATATTATTATTATATTTCCACAATTCAATTAGATGCAAAATTTAGAAACCCCTTTTCATGGTTGTCGAAAAGGTATTTTTTTTTCTAATCCTTTCATTTAAAGTAATTGGTTGGTCGTACAGTAGTAGACAGTAGTAGGTAGTAGTAGATGGAAAAAACAGAACAAACAATAGTTGGAACAATTATAAATATTTGTGATGCAACCATTGCTGCATTAGACCCAAAGGTTCCTTCTTAACCCAGCTACAAGGATGGGACTGAACTTTATGATATGGAAAGACAGAGTGCGAAACCTAAACTAAAAGGATAATAGCAATTGCTAGTTTTAGAATGAAGTTGGGCTCGAAATAAAGGTTTTATTTCTTCGAGAAATCATGGGATACTTTTCATTTTTCTTCTCGTTCGAAATATTATGTGCAATTAACCAACCTACTACTGAATACAATCTAAGTTAAAAATGAATACAATTAAGTTAAAAAGTCAAGTAAAAGCCGTTATCCGGCTGTTTGTTCCAAAATGGATTAGATAAATTGAAAAAGAAACGAAATGATCAAAAAAATGGAATTTTCAAATCCAATTCTTTATATTCTGATAGTTACTCAAAGATAATTTCATTTTTGAATTGAATGAAGTTACAAGACACAGTTCTTATTATCTTATTATTAGTACTTTACTCACGGGTTGCTCACTGAATCTGTTGATTCGGAATCATGGGATCTGTAGATGTTACAGGCGACGAATCCATCTTTTTTTTCTACCCCTCTTACTCTCTCTTTGTTAGTGCCGTCTATAATGGATGATGAATCAAGAGCTTTCAATTGGAACTGATTCTGTCAATTGGTATTTTTTCTTGTCATTGTATCTCGCAAAAATGGAAACTTAGGTAAGTGCTTTAGAACCATATGTAGGAAAAAGAAGATATCTCATTTAGCTCCTCCATGACTACTATAACTAGTTATTTCGGTTTTCTACTGGCTGCTTCAACTATAACCCCAGCTCTATTGATTAGTCTGAGCAAGATACGACTTATTTGAAATTAATTGAATGAACAATTCATAAAAATGAATATTTCTGTGAGATTCTCGGTATTCTATAGTTCCTTCCCGCGTTAATTGCCAATTCTTGGTTATTGAGATTCATGGGCGATTCGGATTAATATTTAGGGACAGATATTACCTCTCTTTTTCTATTCTTTCAAAGAAATTGAAATGATTGAAGTTTTTCTATTTGGAATTGTGTTAGGTCTAATTCCCATTACTTTGGCCGGATTATTCGTAACTGCATATTTACAATACAGACGCGGCGATCAGTTGGACCTTTAATTGAGTAACATCTCTTTTTTTTAATTGACCTCCTCCTTAATCTCCAGGAGGTCAAATTCAGGTTGCAGTTCAAGTTAGTGAAGTTATTTTATTGTGATTCAACATTAAAAGAACAGAATCACGCTCTGTAGGATTTGAACCTACGACATCGGGTTTTGGAGACCCACGTTCTACCGAACTGAACTAAGAGCGCTTTATTATGATGGGAGATACGGATGTCAAGAAAAGGATTCTTTTTGTACCCCCAATACATCTTGTATGTATAGTATCATAAAATGGTAGATTGTGTCCAATTTTAATCGATCTCAATTGACCCCTCGTTACTGTCCATAGGAGAAGTGATAAGTAGGGATGACAGGATTTGAACCCGTGACATTTTGTACCCAAAACAAACGCGCTACCAAGCTGCGCTACATCCCTTTCATTTGTTGTACAGTGCCATTGTAGGGAATCCATGTTTTGTTTTCCACATCCTAATTTCCTCTATCTAAATAGAATTTCTTTTGCCATTTCTTCTTTTTGGTTTTTTGGTTTCATTCTCATAAAGAATTATATACATACCTAACGTATAAACGTATAAAGGAATGAATGTTTATCAGTAGTGCTCAGGAAGGAGGGTTCATCTTTTTCTGTTTTAGGGACAGGTAGATTTCATCTACCGGATCGTTGTATATATCCATTTTGGTTAGAGATTCCCCGTACAAATGATCTTTAACTACATATGCATCTGATCATATATGTATTACAATATACAATAAAGTCAATAAAGTTAAAGAAAAAGAAGGAGGATTTTCAATGCGAGATATAAAAACATATCTCTCCACGGCACCTGTGCTAACTACTCTATGGTTCGGGTCTTTGGCGGGTCTATTGATAGAGATCAATCGTTTATTCCCAGATGCGTTGACATTCCCCTTTTTTTCATTCTAGTTATTGACATGGGAAGGGATCAAGAAGATTAGAGATACAATAAATTCTCTGCGACTAACCCCCCCCCTTTTTTCAGTTCTTTAGGATAGGAAAGAAAGAGTAAAGAATAAAAGTGGATTGAATCTCATCGAAACTCGGGTTCGGGTTAATATAGGGAGAACAGAAATGGAAATGTGGGTCGAGGGCAGGCTGTTCAAGATCATACAAGATACTAAATGAAATACTGGGATTGGGAATAATTGATAGTTAGAAATATTTGTATTACTTAATAATTTGATTACTCTATTGATTGCAACGAAATCTTTCATAATTGAATTGGATTTCGAGTTAGCAACTTCTCGTCTATTTATTTTTCATTCCTTTCTTCTTCGCTTCGGTTCGAATCGAAAATAGAAGAATTGAGTGAATTCAAAATCCAAAGGAGGTTCATGGCTAAGGGTAAAGATGTCAGAGTAGTAGTTATTTTGGAATGTACCAGTTGTGTCCGAAATGGTTTGAATAAAGAATCGCGGGGCATTTCCAGATATATTACTCAAAAGAATCGACACAATACACCTAGTCAATTGGACTTGAAAAAATTTTGCCCTTATTGTTACAAACATACGATTCATGGGAGATAAAGAAATAAATCGAACGGAACGCGTGTGCCACTCTTCCAAGGAAGAGGAAGAAATTACATATACATATATAATATATACAAATCCAGTCCTATTTTGGTCGGATCCGAAATGAATGAAGAAATAGGATTTTAGAAATAAGAAATAAACCATGGATAAATCCAAGCGGCCCTTTCATAAATCCAAGCGATCTTTTCATAGGCGTTTGCCCCCAATTGGATCGGGGGATCGAATTGATTATAGAAACATGAGTTTAATTAATCAATTTATTAGTGAACAAGGAAAAATATTATCTAGACGAGTGAATAGATTAACCTGAAACAACAACGATTAATTACTATTGCTATAAAACAAGCTCGTATTTTATCTTCGTTACCTTTTCTTAATAATGAGAAACAGTTTGAGAGAACCGGGTCGATCCCTAGAACTACTGGTCCTAGAACCAGAAATAAATAAGCCTATTCCTCAATCGAATCAAAACTCTAATTCGAACTCAGATTGAAGTTTTGTTCGAAAAAGCCGAGAGATTGTCGCGCCGTAATGTAATAATAAAAAAAAGAATGGGGGAAGAATAAATCTTTTTTTTATTATTGAAACGTGTTCGTTCATTCCTACTACTTATCTTATCATACGAATTTCTACTATACCCTCCCGGAGTTCATTCTCCGGGGAACTCCGTTTAAAGTATTCCAGTGAATTCCTTTCAATCTCCTTATTTGATGATCGCATTGGAAATCGTGTCAAGACAATTCCTATTTGATATGGCTATTTGTGCAGGTATTTTACGATTAAGAAGCAACTGCCTCTTGTACAGATCAAGTATTAATCGACTATAACTATGGGATCCCCTATTCTCACGAGTTACTGCATTTATCCGAGTGATCCACAAACGACGAAAACTTCTCTTTCGCCTGCCTCTATCCCGATGAGTGGAAACCAAAGCTCTCATTTTCTGTTGAGTAGTAGTTCGAGTAAGTCTTGAATGAGCCCCTCGAAAGGTTGCTGCAAATAAACGAATTTTTGTTCTACGTCTCCGAGCTATATATCTTCGTCTAACTCTGGTCATTGAATCAAAAGAAACTTGGATGAATAACTAATTGATTTCTTTTCTTTCAGTCATTCTTTTCCCCTCTCCTGGTTTATTAATAACAAAACGGATTCTTCCGATGTATAAAATTAAAATAAAAATTCCAATGGCTTTTGCTACTATAACCTTCCCAACCACGATTTTTTTATTTCTTCCAGGCATTTCACCTCAAAAAAAAAAAAGAAATTGTACCGATGTTAGGTATAAAATAAATCGTAAATGGACAAATAGTGGCTTCCATCGTTTCTATGGTTACTTCTTAAACGGCGAGGTCCTCTCTATACACCGGAGCCCCTTTCCTCATTTAATCAATGTTATTGGTAACTTGTACAGTTCACGCTCTTTGGCTCTACCGATGAATTATCGAGTAATAGGTCTTTTTTCAATGGGATCTATCCATACAGTGACGGCATTTAATTATGAAGGTTGAATAGGTAGCTGACCCTGTTAGTCCGTTCTTGCAAGAGTAGGAGCATAATCTTTCTGCTTCTTAAATATCATTCCCCCGCTTAATGGATAACCATTTGCTACCAATGGGAATTGCTTTTCATCTCAAATCGAGGTGATTGGATTTGCACCAATGGAAACCATAAATTCCATACAAATAGAGGTATACGAGAGATCTTTATTTTTCGATAGTGAATGGAGTTCTTCCATTCTATTCATTGGTACGAGTCATTGATACTGTAAAAATCGTCTCATTTGTTCTAGCTCATGATCTGAACGAGTCGCACATACACCCTAGTACATGTTCCTCGACGCTGAGGACATCCTCGAAGAGCGGGGGATTTCGTGACATTTCTGATTGGCTGTCTTGTGTTTCTAATAAGTTGTTTAATAGTTGGCATGCTGAATCATATACAGAATGGGCTGGTTTAGATCGATCCTAACCGGATGATTATGAATTACTTCCATTTCATATTTTACCCAGGTAAGAAGATAAAAGATCAAATAAGGGTTCATTCAAATTATGATTCGAAATGGAATCAAAGATTTATGCGAAATCCCCGGTATTTTCGATCGCTACAAGATCAACAATGCCATAATCTTGGCTTCTGTTGCTGACATAAAAACATCCCTTTCCATGTCTTCGGATACAACCCATAAAGGATTGCCCGTTCTTTGTACATAAACCCTTGTGAGGGTTTCGCGGAGTTTCAGTAGTTCTTCCGCTTCCAGGATAAATTCTCCCCTGTGGGTGCCTCATAAAAAGAACTAGCAGGTTGATGGATCATAACCCTGATGATATAACATAATGAACGATTCCTCTATCTCGCATGATTGGGCAAAGGGAAGGGATAAAGAATAACAAGCAGGGAGAAAAAGATAGAATTGAACAACCGTACAGGCATCTTTTGTGCATACGGCTCTGTAATGGAATTTTTTTTCTCTTTTTTCATCGAAGAAAGAGACAAGTCGAATCTATCAGACCCAGATCGTTGAATGATCCATTTACCATCCTTCCTTTCGGAGTAATCAAAAAATACTATGATGGTTCCGTTGCTTTATATATTTATCTCGTCTGTGATTCAGCAATCCCAAAGTTTCTTTCTGATCCGATCAAATAAAAATTAAGTAAAAAATGATCTTTTTTTTTTTTTATTTTTATTTTCACACTCTTTCATAACATAAATATTGGAAAGAGACTTCTGATGTGGAAGCAAAAAGGTTTGTGACGCTGAAATGGACCCCGATACATAAGATCAAGTCGGAAATAACCTTTCTTTCATACTACTATCTCGATACATAATCTCATATTATGAAAAAATAATAATAGTTTGCTCATATCGAACTTGAAATGCCATGCTATTATTACTTAATATTATTATTATTTTATTCATATTCCATATGACGAAGGCATAGTCTTTTTTTCTCTCAAATAAAAAAACTCATTGGCGCCAAGCGTGAGGGAATGCTAGACGTTTGGTAATTTCTCCTCCAACCAGGATGAAAGATCCCATTGAAGCGGCTAATCCCATGCATATTGTATGCACA
>JAQQXO010000425.1:0-28513 GCA_029852735.1 Persea americana
TTCCACGACAATCTTGGTACAGCGGTGGTACCAATCGAGCATTGGTTCTTACCTATGGCATTTGGCATGGGACTGTTATTACTTGATGAAGGTCGAAAGTTTCTGGTCAGAAGGTATCCGACCAGCTTCATTGCAAAGATGGCTTGGTGACGATCATGTTGAGACAATCTGAATATAGACACAAAAGTTGTAGCATTGAATATCAATCACATCCTGAGCAGCTCAAGTCATGCAATATATTTCACAGCAGCCGGTTGACGACGCTTGCAGTTATATTTTAAGGATATTCTACCTCGACTAAAATCACGTCCATAAATCATGGCAACCATCGAAAACCCAACTCCATCGCTTTTGTTGTTGAACACAATCTGCACTAGATGTGCCATGTAAAATGGATATCCGGTCGACGAAGAACACCAGTATCATGCAATTTGTCATTTGATGCGAGTTCAAACTGGCAATGGGAAAGTGCTTGCCCAAGCAGCAATCTCCTTCTTTAATTCTTGAGTCTCGGTTACCTCACCACTGAAGATCTTTGCCTTGAAGTCCTTCTGCTTGTTGGCTTCCTTTGGCAAACTAGCTTGCACATCTTGAGCGATCTTGATACACTTGTCGATGTAGTTTGCGATCCTGTCGAAATCTTGCTCACCAAGACCTCTACTTGTCATTGCTGGTGCTCCGATTCGCAGACCGCATGGCGTGAGAGCACTCTTGTCTCGTGGAGTTGTGTTCTTGTTGCAAGTGATGTTGACAGCTTCAAGCACAGCCTCAAGGCGAGCACCATCGAGGATTGGCCCTTCAATTGGCTTCAAGTCAAGCAAAACCATGTGGTTGTCAGTACCTCCGGTGACAAGTGTGTATCCCTTAGCCTTGAAAGACTTCTCCAATTGCTTAGCATTCTTGATGACTTGCTCTTGATATTGCACGAATTCTGGTGATTGTGCTTGCTTGAGAGCGACAGCCAAAGCAGTGATTGTATGGTTGTGAGGACCTCCTTGATGACCTGGGAAGACGGAAAAGTTGATTGGACCTTCGAGATCGTACAAAGTCTGAACCTCTTTTCCAGCTTTCATCTCTGTCTTGCGAACACCTTTTCTGAAGAAGATCATGGCTCCACGAGGTCCACGGAGTGATTTGTGTGTAGTGGTGGTGACAACATCGGCATATGGGAATGGACTGTCGTTGACTCGAGCAGCAATGAGACCAGAAATGTGAGCCATGTCGACGACAAGATAGCAGCCAACCTTATCTGCAATCTCTCTCATACGCTTGTAGTCGATAGTACGGCAATAAGCAGATGTACCAGCCACAAGAACCTTTGGTCGATACATGAGAGCGTTCTGCTCCAGCTGATCGTAGTCGATGATTCCTGTTTCCAGATTCACTCTGTATGGGAAAGTCTCAAAGTATGTGCTGACAGCGCTGATCTTCTTGGTTGGTGTCTGGTATCCATGACTCAAATGACCACCGTGTGGAAGATCAAGACCCATCAAGCGATCGTGTGGACGCATGATGGCTTGATACACCTGAAGATTTGCTGGTGAGCCAGACAAGCATTGGACGTTGACACCCCATTTTTCTGGATCACAGCCAAATGTCTCAAGTGCTCGTTTTTGACAGAGAAGCTCAATCTCATCAATGTGCTCATTGCCACCGTAATATCGTGCACCTGGATATCCTTCACTGTATTTGTTGCTCATTGGACTTCCAAGAGCATCGAAAACTGCTCGAGAAGTAACGTTCTCAGACGCAATCAGAAGAATGCTCTCTTTCTGTCTCTTGATCTCCTTTGCCATGATCTCTGCAATATCTGGATCCGTCTCTTTCAATGACTTCTCCATCAGGTCCTTGTGTTTTTGAGAAAGTGCGTAAGTTGCATGCTCGGCATGAGTGCCGTTGACTCCGTTGGTTGCCATGATTCCGTCTGTCTCTGACCGTAACACGATTGTGTATAGACTGTACGAATGATGAGATATGTATAAGAGCAGCTCTAAGACTATTTCGTGTCGATCTTGACAGAAAAATTGAGCTGCTGCCACTAGAGTAGTGCCCCACATCTTCCCTGCATGATTGCAAGCAATCGAGTAGACCCTTTGCCAAGAAAGAGACACAAGAACAATAGCATGCTGTTCGCAGACATGGTCGAGAATATATGAGACATGAACAGTGATGATGTGAATGCTCAAACGATACGCTCTTTGATTCATAAGGCATTGTTGCTAAGTCTACACCAGAACAGTAGTCATGACTGCAACTAGCCCATCATTTCTTCCTGAAGTCTTCGACCAAGCTGTTCATCCTCATTATCAAGATCATTATTGTGTCGTTTTCTCCCTCCAACTTGCATATCACCAGTCACTCCATCCAGCTGCATAGCTTCTGTACTCTGTTGTCGATTGAGCTGATGGACTTGTTGAGACGACTCTGTCCATGGCTGTTGAAGGTCTTGCATGATGCGTGGATCCACAGGCATGTCTGAATAGCTTGGATATTGCAAGGGTGCTTGGCTGATGTCCGGTCGAGGAGCATCGCTCGAATAAGTATCAGGCTGTTGCGCAACTGGCGTCTGTGATGCTTTCATCTGCGGTGGTGGCATGTTCGAGGCGTTTGTGGCTTTTGCATTGGCATTTTGAAGAGCACTGGTCTCAGCAGCAGCATTGTAAGATGGCTTTGACGCTGTGCTATCTTTGCATTCGGTGCAGTTTCTGATAGCAGCTGACACAGTCTCTTTGATTCTGACCCAGTGATACTTGAGAGCGATTGTTGCAGTGGTTTTGTTGATACCTCCATGAGTCTCCATGTGCGTACTTCGAGCGATCTCATACTGCTTGTGAGGATCTGAAATGACTTCTTTACCTTTCAGCATCAGTTTCTCATCTTCATCGCCATTTTCTCCAGGTACAAGACGGTAGTGTGTTGCTGCACTGCGAAGTCGAGATTTCTCAGCTCGATCAGAAGCAGCAGGATAAGTACCAGTCTTGAGATAGTAGCGAATCTTATCGAATCGCTCCTCGCTGACACATTCATCCTCATCACCGCCAAGCTCTCGTCCATAGATGATAGCATCAACATATTGATCAGGATATGATTTGAGGTTACCACATCCTTTGACACGTCCAATACGCTTGAAGCCAAGTGCATCCCAAATTCGCAAGGATGCAACATTGGTTTCGTAGACAAGATTGAACACTGAGTATGTGTAACCAAGCTTTGGTGCCCAATCAAGATATCCTTCACCCATGAGTCTTCCTACACCTCTATTTCGTGCTGCTTTTGTGACAAGAAATCCTCCATTACAAACATGACTGCTTCGTCCAGGGTAATTCGGCTTGATGTAGAAACTTCCCAAACACTCCTTATTCCAATCAACACCTTGAGCTTCCATTTGTACAACATCTGCTGAAATACGAATATCTCCAAGTATCATGATTGCAGCAAAGTTGGAGAACCAGTACGAAGCGAAGGTTTGAACTGGAAATGCATCCATCATTGGATATGTATCGCCTTTTTCAATCTCGGAGTTGAGACCATCACAGAGATGAGCCGTCAATTTTGGTGGAACTTGTGATGGTGACGAGAAAGGAACGAGAGTAGCGGTAGTGACTCGATCACGAAGAGTAACAAGTCTTGGTAAGAGGTCTTGTGGTAATGGATCAAACTGAGAAGGATATGGTGGAGTTCCTGATCTGCGATAGATCGCTGCTGAGCTTGGATCTTCCAATAAGGCAGGCATCTTGGTAGTCGTGCATGTGCTATGCTCGAGTGTGATTGTAGTGTCTACGAGATGTATGTTAGCAATCTGTAGCGGTCAAGTTATGCCAGATATTGTCTCAAGCAGTTGATGCTCGAGCATGCTAGCTGACAAGAAGCTTGCTATTTGTTCAAGCAAGTCTGTCCACGGCCGTGACGCCTCGCCGTATGCGTCTCTGCAAGCAATGTGGATAGTAGACATTATAGTCTTGACAAAGTCATGAAGATGCTCACCTTGATATTGATCGGATAGTGTTGAGCAGTGCCAATCTGCCGGTCTGTGAAGAACTCTGATGAAGACTGACATGTTCTTCACCAAATTATGACAGAAATCGGCAGGTCCCGCATAGCAACTGCCGTGCCAATCAGAACGACTTTCGACATTCAAGTGAATTCTTCAAGATGTAGTGGGTTTGGAACGGCTGACATGGCATTGCTAATGTATGTACAGCTATGCTAGCAGTTACTGGAGTTATCTATCATAATTGCATGCTTGTAGTGATAGCTCACTTGCCATCCAGTTGAATATCTACAGCTGGTGGACTTTCATCCTCTACAATACCTTCGTCAATCATACCAGCATCTTCGAGATGCAATGCGTCGTTTTCGCCATAAGATGGACCAAGACTGAAGCTCGTCTCGGTGGCATTCCATTGATTCTCAGCAGGTAATTCTGCTGCGTCAGCAAATTCATCATCCATATTATCATGATCGCCCTCCGGTGACTCATTGTGTGCCACCAGGGAGAGATTGTCGTCATCCAGAAGCATCGTATCGCTGTCGTCTGCAATTGCTCTATCCACGTTGTCGAAACTCCACTCGGCTGGCTGTTTGTACACGACCATCTGCGAAGCTTGACGAGTATCAGAAGGCAGCATGCTTATACCTTCATCCTCATCTTCATCATCACTCCTGATCACTCTCCGCTTCTGTGTCCGACCCTTGTCTGCTAGACCACTCAAACCAGCGTCGTCTTGTACTGTCTGTCCGCTTCTCTGGCTGTTGTTTCCCACTCTCATGGCTGCGACTCCTGCTCCTATTCCACTCGACGATCCACGCAGGGTTGAGGAAAGACCGTCGAGTCGGCCTTCCCCCGAATCCGATTCTTCTCCATCTTCGTTTGCAGAATCATTCATCGAAGAAGGATTGCGATATTTGAGAACGAGTTCTTGTATAGCAGGTGGTCCAAGAGGTTTGTCTGAACGTCGGCGGTAGAATAGAAGGTACGCTGCTGCTGATCGACGTGGTGCGTCTCCTTGTCTAGAGCAGCTGGAATCTAGATAATGTTAGCAGACGGCTTTCATTTCAACTATGCTATAGTCTCACCATTGTAGTCGTACCACTCTCGATCGAAGAAATTCTTGGCAACAGCAGTGTAATGACCTCCACCAAGACCACCATAATGATTATCAACTGCAAACAGATCGTATACATAGCTTTTGCCTTCTTCTTTCAGTCCAACCCGGTCAGCAAGATCCAAACCTTCTACAGGATAGTCGACCATGATGTCGATCTTGTCATTGAATCTTCTATTTCCACCAAATCGTTTCAGATGAAGTACAAGAATGTCTGGCAGTGTCCACACTTCGAGTGTCTTTGTCGCTTGACGAAGTTCCTTGCAACGACCGCAATACCATGCATTGTCTGCTGACAATTTCTCACGCTTGCCAGTCTCAGCAAAACAATCTTCCAAAGACACACCAAACTTATTCCGTTGTTGACGCTTCGCTCGCTTTGCTTGGACGACTGGATCATCGTAGACTGTCAAACCAGTTCCATCCGTACTAGACAGCCAATGACCACGAGTATCATCTGGTTTCAAAGCATTGCCACCAAACAGCTCATCGAAACTTTCTTCATACCAGTCGAGCACAATGCATTCTCCAATCTTGATATAGTATTCGTTGTCTTCTTCTTCGTCCTGCTTGGAACCTCCTAGTATGGACCTGATCTTACCAACAGAAGATTCATCCTGTTTAGCTTTTCGCTGCATTCTCTTGTCTCGTTTGCTGTATGTCTTGTCTCGTTTCTTCTTACTCTTGTCAAACTTGTTATGCTTTCCACCTTTACGTCGACCAGATCGAGCGTTTGACATTATAGCTTCACCATTCATTGACTCGACTTCAGTATCGGCAGGAATGCTTTCAGCGGTTGTAGACTCATCTACAGTTTCATCTTGGTCAGACTCTTCGATGTTATCCACAAGTGAGGGTGTCGCTGGTTCGCTTGTTGTTGCTTCAGTCAGTGAAGCTGAGTCAAGGGATGATCGACGACTGTCCAGACTGACACGCTGTCGCATCAAGTGCAAGTTCTTATCATCTGCAGTTTGTAAGCCAGTAGAGTGTCCATTCCCAGAAGCACGGCAATACTTGATCTGGAACAATTGATTTTTCAGCTTCTTCGAGATCGTGTGATCCATGAATCGACCGTTTGCATTCATCGAATCGTCATTCGAGCTTGTATTGCTAGGTTCATCTTTCGATTCTGCTGTGCCGTCGACAGTAATGTTGACATACTCGTCCTCTGAAGGCACAGAATGATCGCTGACTGGTGCTGCGTTTGTCGCTTCTGACTCAATTTCATCGCTTTCAAGCATACCTTCATCTTCATTCTCTGAATCATCTATCTCTGCCAAATCGGAAGACTGGTGAATTGAGATACAGCCAACAAGACCTTTCGCTGAATCACATCAAAATCTTTTGCTTCATCTCGTGTCAACGAGATATATTGTGGATGCAAAGAGAAATTCGAGTTTCTGGTTTTAGCACCATGGAAGATCGGCACTGTCAAGATATCGGCTTGCTCGTCGTCCATACTAGGAATAGTACTTTGTCGACCAAGCATGAATATACCTCGTTCTTTTTCTGGAGGATATGTTGGTTATACTCAAGCTGAAACACAAAGATATTGTCCTTGCCGCTAATGCCTGATTCTCCGAAAGTTGTGCTGTCTGCAAATACTTTGTATAGCTTGTGACTATACACTTCGGCAACCCACAGCTTCGAAGCATCGACATCCTCATGCTTGGTTGCAATGAGCAGTTTGAGATCCATGATTGTTGCATTCTTCTCGATATCCAGGTCATGCACAACCGGATTACCATTCAGAGGCACATAGATGAATGCGTGAGTGACAGTATTGGTGACTGGTAGTTGTAGAGTTAACAAGGAGTATGGATCGAAGGTGACACTGATCTTGTCGCAGGTTGGACACTCCATGGTGTTTTTGTAGAAGCCGGAAAACAGATCCATAGCGATAGAATCGTTTCGAGCACGATGATTTGATCGATACGTCTCTCCCAATTCGATAAGATAAGCTGGATCGTTGACACGAGCGTCGTCTGAATCGGGATTTTCGAAATATGGTTTCTTTTCGATTCGATTCAAGTCTTCGTGCAGTGCATCAACGAGGAAGCTCAAGTATTCTTGCGAGTCTTGTTGACCAAAACCAGAAAAGGTAGGCATTACTTGACCAAGGAGTCTTTTGAATGCTGTTGGAGAATAGGAGCTGCCAGCAGATTCATTGTAGATTGCACGAATCACTTCTGCATATCGAGTAGCAACAGATCCCTTATATCCAAGCGGGTTACCAGCATTGATTTCTTGCTTGTGCTTGTTCTCCAGAAAGTAGACAGCTAATTCTTCTACACTTCTGATACACTGAAGAGCTGAATTCATGTAGCAAGTGTTACCAAGATTTTGAAGTCCAACAGTGCCACGAGTTCTGCCATTACGTAAAGTTCGTCCTCTTGTTGTCATACCAGTTCTTGGAGCTGGGCTGTTTCGTCGTGATGTGTTTGCTGATTGTGGTGTTGCGATCTTGGTAGAGAATGTTGCGATTTTCTGATCGTTACTACTTGGCTGCTGTTCTTCAAGGATAAGAACTTGGTCATCGAAAAGCGAGAACACTTCCATTGTACTGCTACCATTATAGTTCTCATCAGATGACTGATCTTTGACGTCGATTTCTTCGATATCTTTGCCGGATTCGAGCTTATCCCAGGTTGAAGCATCAACGGTGAGCTTCAATGGAGCACTCACAGATTCAGTATCGTTGTTGGTAGTAGGTTGGACGGCAGCAGGTTTTAAACTTCGCCAAGTCTTGACTTTGGTCTTCGCAGAGATGCCGCCATATTCTTTCGTTCTCCGAAGAAAAAGCTGGGTACTTCTCACATCTCGATGACACGATTCTCAAGGCGTCATCGGGAGAAACTTGGCCTCTACTCTTTCGCTCCATTCTTTCCTTGAGAGCAATAACACTTTGTCGGCTCTTGTCTTTGACAGTGTCACCTCCGTTAACAGACGAAAATGGCACTTTTCTGATCGTGAAAATCGGCGGGTAGAGTTCGTATTGGATGTTTGACTGTGAAGCATCTTGTGGAGCCGTGTCAACAGCATATCGTATGATAGCCTTCTGACCTCGCACAATACCATGCCATCCAACTATCAATCCGTATGCTTCGTGTGGTAGTACTTCAATATCATTACCCATACCGAGACCTGGCTTCAGCGGTACGAAGCTGGCATCGTGTGAGTCCTTGAGTAGTGGTTCTGAGAAAGCAGCTGCTGGTACGATATCGCTATTGTCAAAAGGTCCAATGTCACCTTCTCGTGCTTCCTTTGGAAACGTGAGATTACTCACATTCTCAGACGTTCTCGCAAGGACTCTGGCGAGCCAGCTTGAAGAAATGACCACACCACGATCTCCAGCTTCTAAAGGCTTGTCTGTTAATTCGCGGACCTTTCGAACTTGTTCATCCAGAGAAGGTATACCAGCAGCATGATCGGTTTGACTGGAAGATTGATGAGTCTCGAGACTTGTGGCAGCAGTATTGCTGGTGGCTAGTGTATCCGCCAACGATACTGTCTTACTGCTTGGTGCTGAGTCTGCTTGCATGTTCATATGATCATCATTTTCGATGCTTGCAGCCACTGAATTTGTGATATCTTGTGCCAAACCATCTCTTGCAGTATCTGATCTTGGCGAAGGCAGCTGAGTATTTCCTTCCATCTCTCTTGCAGTCCGCTTAGCAGGACTGGCAGATCTTACAGATGCAGGCTCCTCAGTGGTATGTATATCTCTTCCATGTTCGCTACCAGACATGCTTTCAGGACCGTCAATACTAATGGCGGCGAAAGCACCACTTGGACTATCACCACCTGCTTCTCTTGCTCCAGCAATAATTTGGGAAGGTAAAGATCGTGTTTGTACGGAAGTGACTGGACTACTACCACGAGACGAAAGATATCGTGGAGAAGATGATGCAGAATGACTTGACGACGCTCGATCAGATCCAGTCAGTGATGCTTTGTCTCGTACGCTGGCTGGTGAAGAGATGTAGTTGTGATTCGTGTTGTCGTTATCTTTTCCCAGCTTCCGCTTCTTTGCAGGATTTAAGAAGGCCGTTGTGTCGACGACTGCTCACGCGAGCAGCCACGATTCAAATGAGTGTGTGATTGATGTCTATGGCGGATCGAAGTGGTTCAGTCGACTAGACACATGAAGCCGGCCTAATGCAGTTTGACAGACTTGGTTGCCAGAGAATAATGTCGTGGTCACAAACGGTGATGAGTGCCGCTATGATACGTGACGAAGCGCTGATTGGTTGTGAGAAGGACAAACATGCAGAGAGAAAGGATTGCTGAGTGTTTCGTATCTGTCGACGTCGCGGACTGGCTATGCTTCGAGCAAATCCGATGTTGTTGATGTTCTGCTCGACTCTTACTAGGCTTGGCATCTAGACCGAGATTCAAAAGGCAGGTGGCGCCAGTCAGATTTCTCTTCCCTGTCACTACCTTATCGTCATCGAGCGTCAACATTCACAGAGACAAACGCACATTGAAGCAGCATATCACATATTTGGTGTCATCTTGGCTATTGTCGAAGAGAGTGCTGATGTGCTGGCTCGACAAGATGAAGCGTGCTTGCGATTTGCAGAATTCACTGAGCGGGAGGAAGTGAACGATCTTTCAACTCATCTGGCCAATCTCAGAAATATTGAATACATGTAGCTACGAGGTTTAACCATCAAAGCAAGCGAGCGATGTTGGCACAGTAGTGAGCTGCGCATGCACTGATATAGACCGAGCAATATGTCTCGCTTCCTCCGAGTCAATCTTCACAAGCTGAAGCTTTATTCACTTCGCTTGCAGTTCAGAACCTACCAACAATCTGTGAGACATTTCCAAGTGATGTTTCGTATTGACGTTATTCAAGGTAGGTCAGCCTCGAGTAGTACAAGAACCATGTCTCAGATCCTCCAATCATACCAGTAGATGATTCTTGTGTGTGAGAGAGTAGCATGAACCTGGATTGGTAGCTGCCAGCTTCTTGTGATCAGCATAGCTCTTGCATATCTTTATCCAACAAGCTTGCATCTGGCAACTTTCGAAACTGCGTCGTCTAGAATACGACAGCATCCATCTGTTCCTGCTTCAACTGCGACACATATGCTGCTGCTGCTCAACGAACTCAGCTGGCTTGTAGTCTGCACGCAATTGATCGATCTGGTGAGCTCTTTTTCTCTTGATCTCAACAGTGGTCTGCAAAAAGCATCAGCACTCTCGAACCTCCTATCATCATCACCTATGACATCTAGAAGTAAAAGCAGCCCGCAAGTCCACCAAATCAAGGCAATCTTCGAAGGATATCGCAATGCCTTGAGCAGACCATCAGATCAGAATAGACGAGGCAATTCATATAGATCGAAATCGTCTACTGACATCTCGGATCAGAGCAACGAGCAACCCGATCCAGGTTTGTTCGCACGAGAGCCAACGAACGACCTTTCGAACACGATCGAGTCAATAATCGACACTCAGATACCAATCTCAAGTACAATACGACCAGCCTTGAGCCAGAAGCCATCTTGGGTTGGTCCACCTCAAGTCAATCGTTTACTGTATGATCCAAGGATGACACGGAAAATGTCCATCGAATATTCTGCTGTCAATCTGCAACCACCAGTATTCGTCACCACAAGCCTTAGTAGTCCACCATGGGAGATTATCGAAATGGAAGCCATCAACCATCCAGAAGGCCAATATCTGTTCAAAGCAGAGTTCGATGCTATGGAAGGTGAATATCAATACAAGTTTCGTCTTGGTCCTGGTGATTGGTGGGTGTGTGACGAGAGCAAGCCTATGATCGACGATGGAATAGGCAATCGAAACAACATTCTCTATGTACAAGGAGCACAACCAGTTGCAGAAAGTCAAGTGACCAGTCGTGTGCAATCATCAGTACCTCGAGAGAATAGTGATCGACAAAGTGAACAGTCTCTTTTGAGCGATCCAGTCAACAACTCAACGTCACTGATCGATCTCGATACCATAGACCGCAGTAAGTCATCGGATATTTTGCTATCATAAACTAATAAAGTAATCATGGATAGATACTGACACTGTTGCTACAGATGCAGCACAGACTATTTCACATACAAAGCCTGATATGTTCACACACAACTCCTCAAGAAGCATGGATGTGGACATTGCACAAGATGAGGATGACAGATACCACGACGATCAAATACAAGACCAAATTGCTGAAGATGCTGCACCTTTGATGCGGCACGAGACGATCAGTCCAACACCTGCTGATAGTCCTATGGCTCTAACTTCTCCTCGTTCTTCGGCTTCGGAAAGATCAAGTTCTGGAGATCCGGTCTCTCCAGAAGGAGATCCAAATGATCCTTCATTACACCATTTCCCAACTCATCATGCTGGCATCATGCGAAGAGCTCAGTCGTACTCGGAGAAATCTACCAGAAGATCGAACTAATGGCGAGATCGTGATTGTTTCACCTACCAGGACATCAAGTAAATGCATTCTCACAAGAATCGGCACATCTAGGTACTGTCAGAGAAGATCAGGATTCTGAAAATATGCTTCTCATCGTTGGTGAGAAAGAAGAGACATTAATCACTCCTGTGACAAATCCAAAGGACGAGCAACAGCAGGAAAAGCGATCAAACATGGCCAAGCAGGATGTTGACAACGGAAATTCAGCTCTGCATCATTCACATCACCACAAAGACAAGCATCATCATCCTCCACCTGCAGTCGAAGATATGCTTGAAGAAAGATCTCACAATCAGCAAGCCTTGGCACAACCTGCTAAATGCATGCTCACCAATGCACGAGAATCCTATATCGGTCCTATCATGGCAGTAGCAATTGTTGTCATTGCAATTCTCATATATTCTGCAGGCACATTCAGCACCCATGATGTTGTTAAGGACGGAGGTGCAGTGTTGAATGGTTGAATTGCAGGCTTGAGATTCTAGGTACAAAATGATTTGACATGGTTGCGTTCTTTGGTGTATTTGTAACTATGTAGACTCCAGTATCAGAATCATTCCTACATCTATCTTCAACAAAGCATGCAGTCTGACAGTGATGATAATGTCTATGCCATGGTCAAGGCACACGTGAAGTGGTGACTTCAAGATGTGGCTTGCCTCAAATCGTCAACGCTAAAATCATTAGCGAGACAGATCGACGTCTGTCTATGGAGCCGCATAGGAATGAACATATTCCATTTCTCCTTCGTCATTACAACAACTTCCAATCGCAAAGACGTATCATCAGCAGCGACACAGTACAGCCAGACTCATCGATCGACGAACGATAGCGACCAGCAAGGCGCACAACGTGAGCTTGTCTACATTCCCACCTTAGACATTATCGGATCTTTCGCAAGTCACACATCAACTCGCATCTTGCAGCGATCGTGCTAAAGACCGAATCTCAACCCTCTCTCCATCGAACGAACTTTGTAAATCATCGATCATAGCTGGATTTTATCGGCGCAGATATTCATCATCGTGACGGAAGTCTTGGCAACAAGATAAGAGTAGCAGAGCTGAAGGAAGGATAAGGCAGCATCGGATCAGTGTCTACGAGAGCGCTTTGCGCTTTGGCGCTGATCGCGCGAGCTCATCAAACGAGTGAATGATTGGGACTCGCATACTCAAGTCGAGGCACATCGGGAACATCGCATGGTAGCAATCTTCGAGATATACTCTCGAGATTGAAGATCGGATAACACATGGTCACAGCAAGAGATGGACCGCAGAGTCAAGCTTTCACACCATATGGCAACAACAACGATACATGGCGTGTACAAAGTGAGGTAGTACGACTACAGCAGGTTCAAGGCGAGCACGCAGATCGAATTGCTAGGCTGGAAAGACGACATGATGAAAATGCGAGATTGAAGAGCGTCTGGGGCAATAGCTCTCCATTTCCTTCTGTTCTGAGTGGCACACCACAGCAAGGTTTGTGCAGAGTCAGGTTGTGAGTTGATTATACATGGCTGACTTTTCCAGCACCTATACAACAACCACCATCAGATTCATTTCGCAATTTCGACGATGATACTAGTAATTTGATCAGCAGTCTTCATCTTGATGCAGAAGAAGAACCTAGAAGAGCATTAGGAGCAACGTCTCGTGCAAACAGTGTTCGATTCGACGAAAGTGCCAATCAAAATCACTTTTCACATCTGGCCAGACCATCTTTTGACTATCTATCACGAACGAGCAGCAGTATCAGTGGTATTGGTCTTGGAGAACGATCTGCTTCACACAATCAGATGGTCGAGCTAGCTCTGCTCATTCGATACGATCAGCAGCTTCTGGTCGTGCGAACAGCTTAAACTTGGATACAGCATATCTCGCAGATTCGAGTCGTTCATCACAAGATTTGCCATCTCTTGCACCAGGGCTACTGCTTCTTGGCTCTGTTCCTGCCATAATACGCTGCTGGATGAATCTGAATTTCAAACACGATGCACTTTTGTATGCTGCTGTGTGTACTGGATCTCTCAAATCTTATTTGCATGAAGATCTCGTGCGAAGCTTGGCTTTGAAGGTCCTAATCAAGGTGACAAACTACAACAGGACCATTGAGCTGCCAGTGTATTTTCCAGAAGCGATTCCACATCCTGCATCTTCGCGATCAACGAGTCCGGCACCACAACTACCAGCAGTCACAGTGCAGTTCCATCTATTCAATTCGTCCAACGATCACGATGCATCAATACAGATCTTTCTCGGAAGTGACATGTTGCGACTTCACAACGCAGACATTCTATTCTCATCTAATAGCATGACTCTGTATGATGACGAGAGGAGCAAGCTTAGCATACCAATGGTACGACCAGAGAATGAGAATGTCTTCAACCACCTACGAATCACCAGTGAACCATCCACATTCAAGTCAGCAGACAAGACTACGGTAGCCAACGGCAATGATTCGAGCGATTCGCCGACTACAGATATGGCCATGGCTGCCAAGTGTCGAGCACCAATTCCAGCTCACGACAACATTGCAACTACAGACCTACCTCGACCTTCAATCATCAGCTCTGACGATACCAGACCAGGAAGTCGTGCGTCGACTTCTTCTCGACCGTCGCTCAACATCGCACCTCGGATCGACACAAACGAAGAACAACAATCATCTCATCGAAGTGCGAGTGGCTCGCCAGCTGTTTGGTCGAATTGGCGAAGAGAGTCGAGCAACAATGTCAACACTCCAGCAACATCTGCATTGACTACACCAGCTATGACGCCTACGACGAGCACCGGTCTAGATTGGGCCGCGGCAAGCAAAGCTCGAGATGCAGCTTACCAACGCAAGGATACTGGCATCAAGGTTTTGAAGCCAAAATCTGCCTCCAGAGCCTTCTCCAGTTCAGCCGCAGCAACAAGTTCATCGACAGCATCATCCACAATCGACGCTGCAAGTCCAATAGGCGAAGCAAGACCAGTCGATTCTTCGATGATGGTCGACGGAAGCTTGGCGTCGATGGCAAGAGCATGATTGAGAAGAAAGATGATCCGACGGCACAGTCTACCAGCAAATCACGTACGAATCCGATTGGAGGAGGCAGCGCCTTTTCATGGCTGAATTCGAGCAATACTGATGCGAAATAACCTTGCTATGCATGAACGGGAAATCAGCTCGCTTGCACATTTCTTGTGAAGACAATGTAGTCTATTGTATCACATAATGTATTCACCAGCTTGAAAAAGTTGTGTAAGACAGCACAATTGGAGAATAGCAATTGCTTGTCGTCATCATTTCTGCTGTTGATTGTCGTGTAGTAATGGATTGCCTCCTTGCTTTCTGCAAGGGGCCAGAAAACTTCTTGCTTGCTGCACTCCACTCGCTTCTCATCACTTTCTCCAGACACTCATCAAAGTTTTTCAAACCTTCTGCAAACATCCTGGCAACATTATCTGTGCTTTCGAAGTGTATCGCTCAATTGCAACATCGGAGTATCGATGCCGGTCGCTTCTCAGCAATGCTGACGAGTTGTCCTCATATCAGGCCGGTTTGCTGGGAATCATGCAAGGCTGGTGACGAACCCAATAGTAGACAATGCTGGCTCCACAGATGATCGCTGGCAGCATGGAACGATCGAACAATGCTTGTTCTTAGGCAAGCTTGTGATATGCAGCTGCAAGTTATCGTTCAGAGCTGCAACAGAATCGCATCAGCTTCTCACCATATCACGACACTCTTCTCGGCCTTTCGATTATCGTTCTCTCAAATGAGCATCTGGTGGCGTACACACAGTCAAAGCTTGATCAGCGCTGGATAATCTAGCATCGACCTCGGACATCGCCTCTCCAATGCCTGCAGATTTCATGCTTTTTGGTGATACCTTTGTACCTCCTCGGTCGGCAATTTCACGAGATCTCTTCTGGCGAACGTTAAGCCATTAACTGTCGCGTGTTACATGACACCAGGAAAGACGCTGGAGCAAGAGCAGGCATAGTGTGAAAGAAGGATGCATCGACGTTGAATACCCGATGGACAACGATCTGGTGCATGGCTGTCAGATTATTCCTGGTTTCTTGCCTAGTTCAGCCGTCACAACTCGTCATTCCTCCTTCTCGTCGACTGATGACAGCCACATCGAGGTTGTTAAGCATGCAGATCCCGGCATATGTGATTACCGCTTACGGCACATTCACTAGTCAGCACCAAATCAAGTCGTTCAACAACACTTGGAAGCTTTTCTCGATTCCAAGGAGATGCAATTACTTTGCATGCACCAGAAGCTTCCTTGGCAACGGTCTTCTCGCCGCTACAACGTTTGACTACGTTCGTTGTGGGGAGAGATGCAGCGTATCCTTGTCTATGGATGTCGATGTACACCGACCAATACCATCAAGTGTGCTCGGCCTCCATATCGACAATACGACTACACTACAATTGATCTGAGACACTTGACAGAAGTCATATTCGCTGCTTCCGATAGAGCGACCGACGAGAATGAGTTATACCAGCGAATCATAGACAACGTCAGTAAGAGGCATCGTCAAAGCGATAGCTCTGCTTTGCTTGTTTCTCTCCTTCAGCAACGCTCCGCTCTGACTTCTATACTTGCTACTTCGTGTTCGGTCCTTGACTCGCCTTCATTATGCAGTACCTGAAGATCAGAACCTTGCAGAAACAGACTCTTGGTGGCTCTGTCAAAGCTTACGATCGCAGGCATTTCTTCATCTAGCCAATATTGAGAGATCGTCAGACCGTCAATTCTCGACCACTTTCGACCGATTGGACCAGTCGTAGCTGGACATTGTGGTACATCTCAATACTATCACATCATGGTGCTGGACTCTATATCGCGCCATCATGCTCATGCCGAGCATCCATGCTAAGTACAAGTAGCTCTTCATCTTCCTTCTGTCTTCTCCTTCACGCATCTCCATCAATCACTTCATTCGTTTAGAAGTCAGTCACTCGCTCCAGCATGATGGGATTCAAGAACTTGGCTGCCATCAGCCTTCTAGCAACAAGCGCTCTTGCTTCGCCATGGAATCGTCGTGACGATGGTTGGGGCACAGCAACAGTCACCACCACAAAAACCTTTTCATCATGGTCTATCTGGACTTTCTCAGTTCCTTCTTGGACTGAAACTGTTCCTTGGAGCACCTCTACCAAAACATGGACTACAACTCATCTCGCTTCTTCCTGCCCAACCAACGGAGGTCTTTCCGTCAGCACTGCTTATGTCACTGTTACTGGACCAGGCGCAACGCTCACAGAAGAAGAGACTTCATACCAAACCGTCACTGCTACTGCTGTCTCCACAGTCACTGCTCCAGGTATGGATTGCGTGGTCGATTGCTGGTGATCAAGCTGATTTGAAAAAAAAAAAGGAACCACTGTCGTTTCCACCTCAGTAATTCAAGCTACAGAGACTGATACTGCTACAATCACACTTCCACCACAAACTGTGACCTCAGTTGAAACTGCACCAGGTATTTAATGGCTGTACAAGCTACCAAACATTTCTGATGATGAGCAGGAACAACCGTCACATCAGTGTCAACATACCAGACGACCGAGACTGATACTTCAACTCTCACTCTGCCAGCAACGACGATCACATCCGTGTCAACTGAGATTGACACAAAGACAGAGGTCGAGACCACCACATCAACGCTCACTTCAGTGACAACTGCGCCAGGTATGCATTCAGGTTGAGTTGGCGTGCTCACAGCTAACACGTTGCCAAGGAACTACGGTCACCTCTACGTCAACATATCAAATCACTGAAACTGACACATCCACCATCACACTTCCACCAGTGACTGAGACTTCCACATCTACAGAACAAGCATACACAACAGTCGTAGTAACATCTACATCAACTGTCGTGTCCACCTCGACTGCTCCAGGTCGGTATCGATTAAGTTGCAAAGTGATATTCGACTAATTCTTCGTTTCAGGCACTACAGTTACATCGACCTCGGTTTCCACCTTGCCAGCAGAGACATCTGTGACCACAATTTATTCCACTGCTACAACAACTGATGTAGTTTCAACCACGCTATACAGCACCAGCACAGTCACGCAAGCTCCTTCCACCAGCACTATCTATGAGACGTCAACAATTTCAAGCATTCTCACCACGACCTTGACATCAACACTTGCACCTTCCACCAGCACCGTCGTCGAGACATCTGTAGCCACATCTGTTGTTACCGAGACAAGCACATACACTCAAGCTCCATCGACAGTCACAGATACCAAAACCGAAACCTACAGCACAGCAATCACAGAAACTTCCACGCTCACACAGGCGCCAGCAACAATCACAAGCGTCAAGACTGAAACCTACAGCACTGAAGTAACAGAGACCTCAACATTGACACAAGCTCCATCAACAGTCACAGATACGAAGACTGAGACGTACAGCACAGAAGTGACAGAGACATCTACCTTGACTCAAGCACCAACCACAAAAACAGAGACGTCGACTTTGACTCAAGCTCCTTCAACAGTCACAGATACAAAAACCGAGACATACAGCACTGAAGTTACAGAGACATCCACAATAACTCAAGCTCCATCAACAGTCACAGAGACTTCCACGCTGACGCAAGCTCCATCAACGGTCACAGACACAAAAACCGAGACGTATAGCACTGAAGTGACGGAAACATCCACCTTGACTCAAGCTCCTGCAACAGTCACAGATGTGAAGACCGAGACTTACAGCACAGAAATTACGGAAACCTCAACGCTAACTCAAGCTCCTTCAACTGTCACAGACATCAAAACAGAGACATATAGCACAGCGGTAACCGAGACGAGCACTCTCACGCAAGCTCCAGTGACAGAAACCAGTGTTGTTACGCAAGCGCCAGTGACAGAGACCAGCACTTACACACAAGCTGCTGTCACTGTCACCAGTTTGACAACTGAAATCTATAGCACAGCCATTACAGAGACTAGCACAGTGACTCAAGCACCTCAAACAATTACTGCCACTGCTACAGAGAAGGAGACGGACACAATCACAGCTAGTGCTGCTACAGTCTATGTCACCTCTATCAGCACAAGTGTGGTGACCATCGGAACATGTTTGTCATCTAGCACTCTTGGACCAGTCACCAGCAGCAGCTCTTCAAGCAGCTCATCAGGCTGGTCAAGCCAGACTGGACCACCAGGCTATGGACCAAGCAGCAGCTCTACATCTGTTCCAGTAGGTCCACCAGGCTATGGACCAAGCAGTAGTAGCTCATCAATCGAGAGCGGTCCACCAGGATATGGACCAAGCACAAGCTCAACAAGCTCTGTGCTAACTGCCTCACCATCGGGCTATGGATGGTAAGCCACGTTGGGAAGAATGAAAAATTGGATTTTGACGACTACGATGATAAAAAGGATGATAATGCAAGAAAGGTAATATATTTGGTTGTACACGATCCATGATAGATTGGCTATCATTACTTCCGCTCATTTTCATATACGACCCATAGTGTTGTACATTGTGAAGATCTATTCATGCTTCTGAAGGTTCACCAATGCTTCCCAGCGACTTATGATTGACCAAGACATCGTCCTGCAGGCAGTTTCCGATGTCTGTTGCAGATACTCCGAGCCAAGCTTGATCACTTTGCATAAAATTGCGACTCGGGAGGTGAGAGCAATCAGTAGTATTCGTCAGCGCTTCTCTCTTCATCTTCGAGAAGATCTGGCTCTACTTTGACCTTGACGTCGCTGCTTTCCTCTGGATCATCTTGTCGAGCTGTTATTGTGGATGCAGTCTTTTTGTTCCCCGTTGCTTTGTTCTTGGTGACCTTGTAAGCTGGCGACTTGACAGCCCCAGGAGACTTGACATTGTCGACTGAAGCAGAGGTCTGAGCATCGTTACTGTATTCATCCTTCAACTTGTTTTTGGCGACTCGCAGAAGTTCTCGTGCTGAAGCAACTGACTTGCATCCGACACGCTGTTGAAACTTGTTCCAGTCGATCTAGGTATGTTTGGTCAGCCTTGTCAAGCGTCCTGGGCACGGCTCGACGTACCTTTGGTTCGGACTCAAAGCATGACCATGCTGCTGCAAGATATGACATTTGCTTGGCCGAGAGAGGCATTTTCTTCTCGAATGCCAAGGATTGGCAAGGCGGTTGATACCTTAGTGTTGCTTATTGCTGTACGCTGTTGGAGAAGTAGGTCGACAAACGGTTCTGCACGATCTATATAGCTGAGATTCGTGCACAAAGATTGCATGTGAAGACAAAGTGAAGATTTAGAAATGAGGAAATAGCTGTGGGAGTGATAGTGAGTAAAAGCCGAAGAAGTTGATACAGCGACTTCACTCAATCCAACAGTTGATAAAGTGTATGATCAGAACTTACAAGAATGCTTGAAGACGAAATCGCTACACTCATGGCTGGCCGTCACAATGTGCTGATGCATACGGACAGCTGACGTTGTTGTCGTGAAGATGGCATGGCTTCTCTGCGAAATTTAACATCTCCTCGCTAAAGTCTGTCAGCAAAGCTACGCTCCTGTCTTAACAGGCTGCTGGACTCAAATGAAACGGCGAATGGTGAGGACAAACAAGAACAATCTTCTTCATGATGAACTGTACATTAATCTAACACATCTTGCATGTTATCATACAGAATCTTGGAACAATCTAGGTCAACAAGACTTCATCTATCGATTCAATGCTGCATAGCCAATTCGTGCAATCCATATAGCAAGTTGAGAGCTTCTGGATAGATGTCTTTCCTGTACATCGCACCCATGATAGCATGACTTTGAGGTATTCCATCCCATTTCTTCACTGCGTATGGCTCTGAGTATTCCTCATCTACATCGTCTTTCAGACCATCGACTTCTGATACATGACCATTGACTTTCAAGGCATTTGTCTGCTGTGCCAACCCTTTGCCAGCTTTCTCGGCCAATCTTGTCAACATACCGAGAGCACGTTGCAGGATGTGGATGAATGCTTCGATATCCCACGGCATTGGTCCTTTGCCTGGTGTAATTGGAAGCGGTAGAACATCAGTGTTTGGAGGACGAATGCTCAAGACAGTACTCATGTCTAGCAAGCTTGATGGCCAGCCATCCTCACTTTCAATCCAAGCTCGTGCAACATCAGATTTGCTGCTTGGCAATAGAGTTGAGATAATATCTGCGGCAAGCATGCCTTGTGAGATGTAGGATTTGCGCGCTTCTACAATGTGAAGTTGTGTTCTATTCTTAGCTTGTCGACTTTCTCTGGATGGTATGACTGATATCGAGAGTGCAAATGCTTTTGTGAGCAATTCCATAGAAGCATCATCATTTTCCTCTTCGATACTGTGATGATTGGATGAGTGGAATATGCTCTTATACAAGTGTCGATTTGGCTCTTGTCGAGCTAGCAGCTTAGCTAAGCAATCGACTGCAAGTGGTGTGTATCGATGGATCAATGGTTGTAGAGGTGTGAAATTGAGTTGTGTGACCGTTGCTGTGAGATTTGGTGTAGGTTGAGGTGTGAAAACAAGCAAGAACTGTAGGATAGTCATCGCATCGCTTCGGCTTGGCAGCTCAAGATCCTGTGAGATATTCGACAAAAGCGAGATGATGTCTTTGTAGAAGTCTTGGAGATGCATGTTTGTGCGCAAAAACGAATTGCGTGTGCCGAGTAGTCGAAGCGTATTGCAGAGCCATTTCACTAGACTGCTTTGCTGCGCGAATAGAGATCCATTGCCATCTGCACACGACAGATTTCGCAATATGGTCGTTATACCGATCAGTCTTTCTGCAGATTTATCCAAATCATAGCCAGTCGTGCCCATTGCATGTACCTCTTGTAGCGAGATTGCTTCGACGTTTGCACTTTCGAAAACATCTTCGTATGAAGGCAAGTCAATATCGTCAGAGACTTCTTCTGCCTTGTCAGCAAGCTTCTCGGTCAATTCTTCTGCTCTGTCGATCAGAGCATCGATTAGATCTTCGCACTCAGCAGCCTTGAGTGCGTACGTCGATGTGATGACTGCAAGCGTATCTAGAGCATATCGAACTTCTGAATTGATTCCAGATGCAAGACTGAGTGCTAATGTTCTCAGATCAACCATGCCCATTTCGTGATAATTGGGTAGTAAAGGCATATATCTCATGATCTCAGATCCAGTCTCAGACAGCACTTCTGTCGCATAACCTCCAGGACCAGAATACAGACCTTTACTGGATGGTGTATATGTTGTGGTTCGAGGTTCTTCATGCTTCAGCGCTGTGACAACTGACTTGACTAATGGTGATTGTTGTGCTTTGACATTGGCATAAGGTGAATTGTTCATAGTTTGTGCTGCATCTGGCTTTCTGAGACTATTATTACGACGATGCTGAGCATCACCTGGTCCTGATTGAGGAGTAGTGGCGCCGTTCACGGGTAGAGTAGCATTTCCTTGCACTGGCGTAGCATGGTTTGATGGCTGGAATTGTTGTGTTTGTTGAGCCAGTTGTGCTTGCTGCTGATTTTGTTGTTGCTGTGGCGGTGGAGTAGGTTGACCTTGCTGAGGAGTTTGTGCTTGAGGCTGCGACTGTTGCATTTGAAAGCCTGGATACTGCTGTTGCTGGCCATCCGGTTGTTTTGTTGGTGAGACTTGAGCATTCGGACCACCAAAGCCAGCCATTTGGTGAGCGTGATGTCGAGCTTGCTCTTGCTTCTTCGCTGCCATCCAAGCCTTCTCATAGAGAGCTATGTAGTTGACGAAGGCGCTCTTGACTTCATCCGCTGCTGTTGGATATTGCATCTGATTGAAGCCAAGCTTATTGGCTACCAACTGCCACTGTTGCTTTTTCTCAACAGAGCCAGATCCACCAGCAGATATGACGATGGTGAAAAGATTGTATAGATCGAGCGGTCGACCACCGACTGTAGGATGAGGATCGAATGGCCGTCCATTCTTTGCAGAATAGAGAGAACACTGCTGCAGAAATTGATTTCTTTTTTGACTATTTTGCATCATGTTTGCATTTTGCCCGTTTTGCATTGCTGCTGCATTCAGCATTGCAGAGGAATTGTTCTGGCCGAGTATTCGAGCAGCAGAACCTGTGCCATTCTGCTGCTGTTGTGCCTGCTGTTGTCTCAAAGCTGCTTGCTGTTGGAGCGCAGCTTGTTGTTGCATAAGACGAAGCTGGTATTGACGTGACTGATCTTGTTGACTCATAGCATTCATGCCTCCTGCTTGAGCATTCATACCCATCGCAGCTCCAAACTGTGCCATTGTATTCATTTGTCCTTGTTGAGCCATACTAGTGGCAGTCATGTTCTGTTGAGGTGTGCCAGACATCTGTCCTCCGAAATTATTACTCTGATTTTGTGGAAATGGACTCGGCGACGCATTTGACATGCGTGAAGGTTGGCGAAATGGCTGGTTCTGCATTGTTGGTGATGGAGTAGCATGATTGGAGCCTGGCTGTTGTTGCAGATGGCTGTACGGATTTGGCGTAGCACTATTTGAGAATTGTTGTGCTGCTGCTTGTGGATTTGTGTATGCTGCGAAGTTTGGTGTTTGAGCTCGAGATGCTTGCGCAGAAGCGACTTGCGATTGTGAGGTCTGTGGTGGTGGTGGTGAGCCAGACATGCCGCTGGCATCGTGTGGTCGTTTCTGAGGTACTACTGAGTTCGGTTGAAAGGTTTGACTGTTCATAGATGAGAGCGTCTGCGAACCATTTTGTAGTCCGAGTTGTGAGTATGGTGAAGCTGAAGTGAAGTCGAATTGATTCGCATTGCCATTGAGATTAGCAAACATGGCTGGATTGAGATGAGCTGATGCTTGAGCTGATTGTTGCTGTTGCTGCTGCTGAGCAAAGAGGCCATCGGCCTGGCCGTTTGTCCATTGATTCATGATCGCATTCGTTCGTGTCTGTACCACGTGACGACATTGTCAGCTAATGTATCCAAGGATAAGAGATTGACATCAAGCAATTCTGCACATGATCTTGGCAGAACGGCGAGATGAGGATAGAAGTGATGATGCAAGGCTGAGATGATTTTCTTAAGCTGAGCAGTAAACAAAAGGCCTAGCGCAAAGACCAGATAGAAAAGCAGAGCGCGTCGCGTATAGAGACGACTGTAGTGATATGAGCTGGTGGGGAAAGGCTGTGTGTCTCTCTCGCTCGTGTCAAAGCAGACAAGAGCAGATAGACTGGCGAGGAGTAACAGTGACGAGAGGAGGCGGAAGTCGAGTGGCCGGATGTGAACAGCAAAGCAGAGCAGAGCAAAGCAAGTAAGCAAAGTGAACCCTGAGCGAGTCTCTTGCTTTGCTGCTGGCTGTGCTGACCTCCTTGCTGCTGGCGATAAGGCAAAGTGGTGTTGGATCTCCAGTCCAGAGCTCGGGCAAGCAGAGCCGGTTGGTGATAAATCGAGTACAGAGAGTTACTCGATCGGCAAACGGTAGTGAGGTCTCTCTTTTGGATGTTGTGGCAGTAGCAAATGATCTTGGAAACCCACTTCTTGTCTCTCACGCTTTCGTTGGCACGATATTTGACGCGCATGCGCCCGAGCGTATGTAGTAGAAGAACCACACTTGCTTTCGCGCCACGAGTAGTGAGCAAGAGGTAAGCTTTGTCGTGTTGTGCCGGATGATGTGATGGACGCAGGGAAATCGATGAAGAAGAATATCACTCACCCAATACCGATGAAACACTCCCGATTCTGCGCGGTCTTTTTGTCGTCGTGGTCGCCGCGTTGTTGTCAGGATTGGGAGAATTGAGATGGATCGAAAGATTCTTGGCTACCGCGGGCTAACCTCAATTCGGCCGCTCTCAATCGTCGCTGCCGTTTCGTCATCGTCGGAGCAGCAGCTTCCTGCATTCTCTCAAGCAGAGCAAATGGTTGATACAGGCTTGAGCACACCATAGTAGAGCCAGAGTAGTGCCATAGAGCTGGGCACGACATTCTCGTTAGGCGATGGAAGGAGAAAATTGGCCATGACAGCCGTAGCACGGCCATAGCTCGATACAAAGAATCAACATCTCGTGCCAAATAGGAAAATCACTGCATTCCACATCGAAGTGGCTATTGATTGGACAAATCGCTTATCCCATTATCGATTCTGCGGAACTAGAATGCCTTTTGACAATCAATTGGAGGTCCAAGACTCTGCTCGCCATCTTTGTGCGCCATTTACTTATTGTGGTACGCATTTTGTGCACGTCGAGGCTAGATACCAGACCAGATACTCGTGATACTGGCCAGTCTATCCGATTTACATTTGTGCAGTGTCCAGTCAAGAAGATCTTCTTCATAAACAGAGTTCGACCTGAGCGAGATGATATTTGCACTGATGTACAAGCAGATACACTATCTGCCGAGAGCCTAGTGGGACAGGTCGTAATTTGTGTGTACTCAAAACAGCTCCGAGTCATTCATGCAAGTCTCTTTACAAGACTTTAGCTATATCATACACCGCTTCGATCTTTCAGAACGTGAGCGTGCTTTCACTACGGATTGAATTCAACGACTTTCAGCAAACAATCGTGAGTATCAATCATGAAGTGAAAATACCTCAGCCACGACATACTATCATACAACACACCCACCTCAGACATCAGAGCATGGACAATGACTATCTATACGTTGGCGTGTGGAAAGGCAAGCGCATTCGTTCCAGTTGAGCTCAGCTCTGCATCTATGAGTGCAGCAAACACCAGCTTCAGAAGATGCTACACACATCGACATCACATTGGATCAACATCTCCACAACACCATCGCTATCATGCGGCAACTGAACCACGAAGACATGCTTCATCGCTGAATACAGATGCTGCCGATCAGCGAGACTTGTTTGTCGACATACTGAGTGCCAATGCTACCAAGCGAGATGCAAAACAGTTTCTTGCAAGATTCAAAGGTTCCGATTCAAAACAGAAGACGACTCGTCACAACCGATATACCAAACCGACAGTAAATCTTGGGGCTTTGTATTCATCAGCAAGAGCGATTGCAGATAGTCCACAGTTTGCACGATCAAATACAGTCGCTGCTAGTGAGCAGACTGATGCAAAGGATATCCATGTTGCTCTGGTCTCGCTCAAGGGAGCAGAACGATTGAAGGATGATGTTGTGGATGGACTCGCAACTACGATCTCACAACTTGTCAAGCTTGACATGAGCATCATTCTTGTTCTTGCACCAGACGCAGTCAATCCACACGCAAGCATCATCGAGACTCGAAACTTACTCAATGCTCAATGCGTACGCTTAGCTCGAGCTATTGATGAGCATTCAATTTCAGGTGCTCGCATCGTCTCGGATGCCATAGTGCAGGACAATCATTCCACAGAGGTTGCATACTCGACTCTCATCCAAGATCCGCTGAAGAAAGGCATTGTGACTATAATTCCAGCAATCTCTTACGACACAGACTTTCAGTTACAATCAGCGAGACTAAAAGACATCATGGCAGCGTTATCAAAAGATCTACTGGCCACACTCAACAACAAGGAAAGCTTCTCTTTAGATCGAATCATCTTGCTCGATCCTCGTGGCGGTATTCCAAGTCAGATTCGAGGCGATGGTGCTCACATCTACGTTAATCTCGAGCAAGAGCTATCAGATATCCGACTTGAATTACAAGAAATGGAAACCGATCACTCACACAGCAAGGAGAATATTGATGGACATCTCGAAAATCTTGCTATTGCCAACGAGACATTATCATCACTGCCTCCATCATCTTCTGTTCTGATTGTGACGCCGGAAGAAGCTGCAGAAAGCTCATCGAGACGGCACAATGCTCATGTAGGACCAGCCACTCGAAAGACGAAAAATGCTCTCATTCACAACTTGTTGACAAACAAGCCGAACGTCTCATCTTCTCTACCACTTACAAGATTCGCAACCAAGACATCACACAATGCCGGAGCACTGCCTATGAATCGAGCTACTCTGGTCAAAAAAGGAATGACGCTGAATATCATTCCTGCAATATCGAGATCTGCTCAAGGCTGGACTGTACCTCATGATGGAATGACGAAGTTAGATCTCAGAACAGATCCTCGTGTCGATCTCCACAAGCTAGTACACCTCATCAACGACTCTTTCCGGCGTGAGCTTGATGTTGATCGGTATCTAGAAAGGATAGCTGGTCGTGTCGCTGGCTTGATTATTGCTGGTGATTATGAAGGAGGTGCAATCTTGACTTGGGAGCAGAATCCATTCGGTCAGCAGAAATACACAAACCGAGTTGTGCCATATTTGGACAAATTTGCTGTTTTGCAATCCTCACAAGGCTCTGCTGGTGTAGCGGACATAGTATTTCAGGCAATGGTCAGGACTTGTCTACCATCAGGTGTTTGTTGGCGTAGTAGAAGTAATAATCCTGCGAACAAATGGTATTTCGAGCGAGCCGCTGGTACTTGGCAGATACCAGACACTCAATGGACCATGTTCTGGACAGGAGAAGATGTTGTGGAAGATGTCGAGCGATGGAATGATTACGTTGCGGTCTGCAAAAATATCAAACCGACGTGGATCGATGGCAAAGCCACAGAATGACAGCTGGAGCATAGATGGTGAGTACACACTGCCAGCTCATGCTATCCATGAGAGACGAGCAATTTGCATTACAAATTCAATATGAGGGTATATACAATCCATACGCCAACCTGCATGCTCTCCATTTGGGTATCTTTCTCATTCAACATGCAATGCTCAAGCCTCAATCATCTTTCACTCCCATCACGATCCATCAATTTCGATGCAATCTGCACAACCTCGATCCACTGCTGTTCTGATAATGTGAGCATGTGCCACTTTGGCGCCAACACTTCTACCATGATATTGTTCAGTGTCCGTGTCTTGGTAACCTAACGAGGCCATAGTTTGCTCGAATCTCTTCATACCACTATCAGTCTCGCCAAGTATGCAAGACAGATGGTATACATGGCCACACGGAAAGCCGAGAAGAGGTTGCTTTTCTGTTGGAAACGTCAGCAATTGACTTGTTGAGACACCGTATGATTGCTTACCATCCTCATGGAAGATCTCACCACAGCTAACACATCGACCTGGCTGTGCAGCTGTGGAATCTGTGGTTGGCAGAGTATCTTCTGAGTTGGTTGGTGGTACTGCTACTGATACTTCGACCTCGTCTGCATCTTGATGCACTACCTCGAAGCGAAGACCTCTTTTCTGACCTTCACGAAGAGTATTCATGCCAGCGAGCACTTCACCACGTAATACGCGGTCAACACCTTTGCTTACTTCGAGTTGCAGCTCCCAAGCATGCACAAGACTCAGAATGCCATCTTTCAGACCGGGAATCTCGAGTTTGGAAGGCATCCGTTGGATAAGCTTAACTGGATCAATGCTTGTACCTACTTCTGCCAGCAGACCTCGAATAAATTTTGGTTTATCCATGCCATACTCGAGCAGATCATCCCACAAATCTGGATTCTGCCTTACGAATGCAATCGCTTTCGATGCGTCTCCAAGTTCAGAGATGATAAGCTCCAAAGCACGTCGAGTCTGACCAGTGCGACTCAGTACAACGACAAGTTCTGGAATGAAGCTCTTTTTTTCGCAAATGGTGGCAGCTTTGTTGTAATCATAAACTTCACTTGCTTCCAGAAATTCAAGCAAAAGATCTCGATCATAGTCAGCAAAAATTGTGACCGCGACATCTGCATGGTCTTCAACCATAGCTCGACCTTCATCCATCGAACGACGAAATAGACGGCGTGTTGCTAATGGCATGCCATCTTTGTCCAGACCTTTCCACATTACACGGAGATAGAAGTAGATCAAAGGTCGATACTCTTGACCTTGACCTTGTAGCTGCTCGATCACCGATGCAGTGGAGATTGTACCTTTGTGCGCTTCTTCAGCAAGAATTTTGACGGCTTGTTCAGTCGCTTCATCAAGCTCAACCATCGAAGCATGTTGCAACTGATCTGTATTGAGCTTCAGAGTCAAAAAGCCTGGAACATCGTCGCTCAGTGCATCAG
>JAQQXO010000426.1:0-2500 GCA_029852735.1 Persea americana
GCCCGTTTTGTCGAATCGGGACGTTTATACCCCGGGGGTTGGAAACAATGGTCGGCCTCAACCCCTACCATGTCGTGGCACTGCGCCGTCGGTTCGGCCGGCCGCTACGGTCGCCCAAGGCCCGTTTCATCGATTTCGGACGTTTATACCCAGGAGGTGGGAAACAATGGTCGGCACCAACCCCTACATTGTTGTGGCGTTGCGACGTCGGTCCGGTCGGTGCACGGTCTGTCCGTGCTGTCTGCTGCCTGTCCCGTGAGCAGTCTGCGCGAGCGTGCTGCTGTGTAGTGTGTGCATGCTGCTGCGACACCAGTGCGTCCGTGCGTGCTACTGCGTCTGCAGTGCGCGCGCGCTGCGGTGCCGTTCGCGCGTGCTGCTGCGACGGCAGTGCGTGCGTGCTGCTGCGTCTGCAGTGCGTGGGTGCTGTTGCTGCGTCGGCCGTGCGCGGTCTGTCCGTGCGTGCGTGCTGCTGTCTCGGTCGACCCCCGGCCCGTTTTGTCGAATCGGGACGTTTATACCCCGGGGGTTGGAAACAATGGTCGGCCTCAACCCCTACCATGTCGTGGCACTGCGCCGTCGGTTCGGCCGGCCGCTACGGTCGCCCAAGGCCCGTTTCATCGATTTCGGACGTTTATACCCAGGAGGTGGGAAACAATGGTCGGCACCAACCCCTACATTGTTGTGGCGTTGCGACGTCGGTCCGGTCGGTGCACGGTCTGTCCGTTCTGTCTGCTGCCTGTCCCGTGTGCAGTCTGCGCGAGCGTGCTGCTGTGTAGTGTGTGCACGCTGCTGCGACACCAGTGCGTGCGTGCGTGCTGCTCGTGCCGTGCGCGCGTGCTGCTGCGACACCAGTGCGTGCGTGCGTGCTGCTGTGCCGTGCGCGCGTGCTGCTGCGTCTGCAGTGCGCGTGTGCTGCTGTGTCGTTCGCGCGTGCTGCTGCGCGCCTGCAGTGCGTGCTTGCTGCTGCGTGGGTGCGTGGGTGCTGCTGCTGCGTCGGCCGTGCGCGGTCTGTCCGTGCGTGCGTGCTGCTGTCTCGGTCGACCCCTGGCCCGTTTTGTCGGATCCGGACGTTTATACCCCGGGGGTTGGAAACAATGGTCGGCCTCAACCCCTACCATGTCGTGGCACTGCGCCGTCGGTTCGGCCGGCCGCTACGGTCGCCCGAGGCCCGTTTCATCGATTTCGGACGTTTATACCCAGGAGGTGGGAAACAATGGTCGGCACCAACCCCTACATTGTTGTGGCGTTGCGACGTCGGTCCGGTCGGTGCACGGTCTGTCCGTGCTGTCTGCTGCCTGTCCCGTGTGCAGTCTGCGCGTTCGTGCTGCTGTGTAGTGTGTGCACGCTGCTGCGACACCAGTGCGTGCGTGCGTGCTGCTGTGCCGTGCGCGCGTGCTGCTGCGTCTGCAGCGCGCGTGTGCTGCTGTGTCGTTCGCGCGTGCTGCTGCGCCTGCAGTGCGTGCTTGCTGCTGCGAACGTGCTGCTGCGCCTGCAGTGCGTGCTTGCTGCTGCGTGGGTGCGTGGGTGCTGCTGCTGCGCGTCGGCCGTGCGCGGTCTGTCCGTGCGTGCGTGCTGCTGTCTCGGTCGACCCCCGGCCCGTTTTGTCGAATCCGGACGTTTATACCCCGGGGGTTGGAAACAATGGTCGGCCTCAACCCCTACCATGTCGTGGCACTGCGCCGTCGGTTCGGCCGGCCGCTACGGTCGCCCGAGGCCCGTTTCATCGATTTCGGACGTTTATACCCAGGAGGTGGGAAACAATGGTCGGCACCAACCCCTACATTGTTGTGGCGTTGCGACGTCGGTCCGGTCGGTGCACGGTCTGTCCGTGCTGTCTGCTGCCTGTCCCGTGTGCAGTCTGCGCGTGCGTGCTGCTTTGTAGTGTGTGCACGCTGCTGCGACACCAGTGCGTGCGTGCGTGCTGCTGTGCCGTGCGCGCGTGCTGCTGCGCGTCTGCAGTGCGCGTGTGCTGCTGTGTCGTTCGCCTCGTGCTGCTGCGCCTGCAGTGCGTGCTTGCTGCTGCGTGGGTGCTGCTGCTGCTCAGCGTCGGCCGTGCGCGGTCTGTCCGTGCGTGCGTGCTGCTGTCTCGGTCGACCCCCGCCCGTTTTGTCGTATCCGGACGTTTATACCCCGGGGGTTGGAAACAATGGTCGGCCTCAACCCTACCATGTCGTGGCACTGCGCCGTCGGTTCGGCCGGCCGCTACGGTCGCCCGAGGCCCGTTTCATCGATTTCGGACGTTTAATACCCAGGAGGTGGGAAACAATGGTCGGCACCAACCCCTACATTGTTGTGGCGTTGCGACGTCGGTCCGGTCGGTGCACGGTCTGTCCGTGCTGTCTGCTGCCTGTCCCGTGTGCAGTCTGCGCGTGCGTGCTGCTGTGTAGTGTGTGCACGCTGCTGCGACACCAGTGCGTGCGTGCGTGCTGCTGTGCCGTGCGCGCGTGCTGCTGCGTCTGCAGTGCGCGTGTGCTGCTGTGTCGTTCGCCGCGTGCTGCTG
>JAQQXO010000426.1:12500-22500 GCA_029852735.1 Persea americana
GTCAACGTCGGACGTTCATACATTTCCGCACCGCGGCGTGGCCGTTCACTTTTCGAAGAGCCAAGGGCCGTTTACGCCCTTTCGTTCGTCCCTCCAAGCACCAAGCGCCAAGCGCCAAGTGCAAAGTGCTAAGTGCTAAGTGCGGTGCGGTCGGTCGGCGCGCGTCAAGATATGGTCTATGATAATATAGGACATGGTGCCGACCATTGTTTCCCACCTCCCGGGTATAAACGTCCGAAATCGATGAAACGGACCGACGGTGTAGGACCGGTCGGTAGGCGGACAAACGGTCGACGGACGGTGTGCGGTAAGGACGTGCGTGCTGCTGCCTCTGCCCTGTGCAGTCAGCGCCTGCTGCTGCTGCGTCTGTTCGTGCGTGCGTGCGTGCGTGCAGCCGCCTCCGCCGTGTGCGGTCAGGCCGTGCGTGCTGCCGCTGCGCCCGTTCGTGCGTGCAGCTGCGTCGGCCGTGTGCAGTCCACCCCGTGCTGCTGCAGCGTCTGTTCGTGCGTGCAGCTGCGTCGGCCGTGCGCGCGTGCTGCTGCAGCGTCTGTTCGTGCGTGCAGCCGCGTCGTCCGTGCGCGCTGCTGCCTCTGCCGTGTGCAGTCAGCCCGGTCGGTGCGGTCCCTTCGGACGGTCGGTTCGGCGCACGGCGTCCCGTTTCGTCAACGTCGGACGTTCATACATTTCCGCACCGCGGCGTGGCCGTTCACTTTTCGAAGAGCCAAGGGCCGTTTACGCCCTTTCGTTCGTCCCTCCAAGCACCAAGCGCCAAGCGCCAAGTGCAAAGTGCTAAGTGCTAAGTGCGGTGCGGTCGGTCGGCGCGCGTCAAGATATGGTCTATGATAATATAGGACATGGTGCCGACCATTGTTTCCCACCTCCCGGGTATAAACGTCCGAAATCGATGAAACGGACCGACGGTGTAGGACCGGTCGGTAGGCGGACAAACGGTCGACGGACGGTGTGCGGTAAGGACGTGCGTGCGTCGTGCTGCTGCCTCTGCCCTGTGCAGTCAGCGCCCGCTGCTGCTGCGTCTGTTCGTGCGTGCGTGCGTGCAGCCGCCTCCGCCGTGTGCGGTCAGGCCGTGCGTGCTGCCGCTGCGCCCGTTCGTGCGTGCAGCTGCGTCGGCCGTGTGCAGTCCACCCCGTGCTGCTGCAGCGTCTGTTCGTGCGTGCAGCTGCGTCGGCCGTGCGCGCGTGCTGCTGCAGCGTCTGTTCGTGCGTGCAGCCGCGTCGTCCGTGCGCGCGCTGCTGCCTCTGCCGTGTGCAGTCAGCCCGTGCTGCTGCGTCGGCCGTGCGTGCCGCCTCTGCCGTGTGCAGTCAGGCCGTGCGTGCCGCTGCTGCGTCTGTTCGTGCGTGCAGCTGCGTCGGCCGTGCGTGCGTGCAGCTGCGTCCGTTCGTGCGTGCAGGCTGCCGCTGCATCTGTTCGTGCGTGCACCTGCGTCGGCCGTTCGTGCGTGCCGCTGCGTCCGTTCGTGCGTGCGTGCTGCTGCTGCTTGCGTGCGTGCTGCCTCTGCCGTGTGCAGTAAGCACGTGCCGCTGCCACGCCTGTTCGTGCGTGCTGCTGCTGCGTCTGTTCGTGCGTGCGTTCTGCTGCGTCGTCCGCGCGGCCGGGCGGCTGCGTCGGACGTGCGTGCTGCTGCTGCGTCTGTTCGTGCGTGCGTGGCGCTGCGTCGGCCGTGCGTGCGTGCTGCCGCCTCTGCCCTGTGCAGTCAGCACGTGCTGCCGTGTCGGACGTGCGAGCTGCTGCTGCGTCCCCGCGTGCGTGCTGCTGCGTCGGCCGTGGGATCCCGCGCTGCAGCGTCGACGGTGCGTTCGTGCTTGCCGCTGCGACGGTCGCGCGTGCAGGAGCGTCGGCCTTGTGCAGTCTGCCCTTGCGTGCGATGGTGAGGCTGCCTCTGCCGTGCGCAGTCGGCCCCCGCGTGGCTCAAGCTGCTGCCACGTGCCTGCGGCGTCGCCAGTGCGTGCTGCTGCGTCGGCCGTTCGTTCGTGCGTGCTGCCGCGTCGGCGTGCTCGGTCTGTCCGTGCGTGCGTGCTGCTGCGCCGGCCGTGCGTTCGTGCGTGCTGCCGCGTCGGCGTGCTCGGTCTGTCCGTGCGTGCGTGCTGCTGCGTCGGCCGTGCGCGGTCCGTCCGCGCGTGCGTGCGGCGGCCTAGGTCGCCCGCGGCCCGTTTCATCGATTTCGGACGTTTATACCCAGGAGGTGGGAAACAATGGTCGGCACCAACTCCCACCATGTTGTGGCGCCGCGCCGTCTGTCCGTCCGGCCGCCACGGTCGCCCAAGGCCCGTTTCATCGTTTTCGGACGTTTATACCCAGGAGGTGGGAAACAATGGTCGGCACCAATCCCTACCATGTTGTGGCGGTGCCCCGTCGGTCCGGTCGGCCGCCTCGGTCGCCCGCGGTCCGTTTCATCGATTTCGGACGTTTATACCCAGGCGGTGGGAAACAATGGTCGGGACCAACCCCAACCTTGTTGTGGCGTTGCGACGTCCGCTCGGTTGGTGCACGGTCTGATCGCGCTCGGTGCTGCCTATTCCGTTGCAAGCTGCTGCGTCGGCCGTGCGTGCGTGCTGCTGCGTCGTGCGTGCGTGCAGCTGCGTCTGCCGTGCGTGCGTGCAGCAGCGTCTGCCGTTCGTGCTTGCTGCTGTGTCGGTCGTGCGTGCTGCTGCGTCGTGCGTGCTCGCTGCTGTGCCGTGCGTGCGTTCTGCTGCGTCGGCGGAGCGCTCGTGCTGCTGTGTCGTGCGTGCGTGCTGCTGGGTCGGTCGTGCCTGCTGCTGCGTCGTGCCTGCGTGCTGCTGGGTCGGTCGTGCCTGCTGCTGCTGTGCCGTGCGTGCGTGCTGCTGCGTCGGCCGAGCGCCTGTGCTGCTGTGTCGTGCGTGCGTGCTGCAGCGTTTCCAGTGCGTGCGTGCTGCAGCGTCGGCCGAGCGTGCTCCTGCCTCAGCCGTTCGTGCTGCAGGGTCGGCTGAGCGTCCGTGCGTGCGTGCAGCAGCGTCGGCTGAGCGTTCGTGCTCGCTGCTGCGTCTGCCGTGCGTTCGTGCTGCTGCGTCTTCCGTGCGTGTGTGCTGCCTGCCGCGTCGGCCGTGCATGCGAGCGTGCTGCTGCGTCGGCCGTGCATGCTTGCTGCTGCCTCGGTCGCCCACGGCCCGTTTCATCGATTTCGGACGTTTATACCCAGGAGGTGGGAAACAATGGTCGGCACCAACCCCTACCATGTTGTGGCGGCGACCCGTCGGTCCGGTCGGCCGCCTCGGTCGCCCGCGGTCCGTTTCATCGATTTCGGACGTTTATACCCAGGAGGTGGGAAACAATGGTCGGCACCAACTCCCACCATGTTGTGGCGCCGCGCCGTCGGTCCGTCCGGCCGCCACGGTCGCCCAAGGCCCATTTCATCGTTTTCGGACGTTTATACCCAGGAGGTGGGAAACAATGGTCGGCACCAGTCCCTACCATGTTGTGGCGGTGCCCCGTCGGTCCGGTCGGCCGCCTCGGTCGCCCGCGGTCAGTTTCATCGATTTCGGACGTTTATACCCAGGAGGTGGGAAACAATGGTCGGGACCAACCCCAACCTTGTTGTGGCGTTGCGACGTCCGCTCGGTTGGTGCACGGTCTGATCGCGCTCGGTGCTGCCTATTCCGTTGCGCGCTGCTGCGACGTTCGTGCGTGCGTGCTGCTGCGTCTGCCGTGAGTGCAGCTGCGTCTGCCGTGCGTGCGTGCAGCAGCGTCTGCCGTTTGTGCTTGCTGCTGTGTCGGTCGTGCGTGATGCTGCGTCGTGCGTGCTCGCTGCTGTGCCGTGCGTGCGTGCTGCTGCGTCGGCGGAGCGCTCGTGCTGCTGTGTCGTGCGTGCGTGCTGCTGGGTCGGTCGTGCCTGCGTGCTGCTGGGTCGGTCGTGCGTGCTGCTGCGTCGTGCGTGCGTGCTGCTGTGCCGTGCGTGCGTGCTGCTGCGTCGGCCGAGCGCCTGTGCTGCTGTGTCGTGCGTGCGTGCTGCAGCGTTTCCAGTGCGTGCGTGCTGCAGCGTCGGCCGAGCGTGCTCCTGCCTCAGCCGTTCGTGCTGCAGGGTCGGCTGAGCGTCCGTGCGCGCTGCTGCGTCTGCCGTGCGTGCGTGCAGCAGCGTCGGCTGAGCGTTCGTGCCCGCTGCTGCGTCTGCCGTGCGTTCGTGCTGCTGCGTCGGCCTTGCGATGCTGCATGCCGCTGCGTCTTCCGTGCGTGTGTGCTGCCTGCCGCGTCGGCCCTGCATGCTAGCGTGCTGCTGCGTCGGCCGTGCATGCTTGCTGCTGCCTCGGTCGCCCACGGCCCGTTTCATCGATTTCGGACGTTTATACCCAGGAGGTGGGAAACAATGGTCGGCACCAACCCCTACCATGTTGTGGCGGCGCCCCGTCGGTCCGGTCGGCCGCCTCGGTCGCCCGCGTTCCGTTTCATCGATTTCGGACGTTTATACCCAGGAGGTGGGAAACAATGGTCGGCACCAACTCCCACCATGTTGTGGCGCCGCGCCGTCGGTCCGTCCGGCCGCCACGGTCGCCCAAGGCCCGTTTCATCGTTTTCGGACGTTTATACCCAGGAGGTGGGAAACAATGGTCGGCACCAATCCCTACCATGTTGTGGCGGTGCCCCGTCGGTCCGGTCGGCCGCCTCGGTCCCCCGCGGTCCGTTTCATCGATTTCGGACGTTTATACCCAGGAGGTGGGAAACAATGGTCGGGACCAACCCCAACCTTGTTGTGGCGTTGCGACGTCCGCTCGGTTGGTGCACGGTCTGATCGCGCTCGGTGCTGCCTATTCCGTTGCGCGCTGCTGCGACGTTCGTGCGTGCGTGCTGCTGCGTCTGCCGTGCGTGCAGCTGCGTCTGCCGTGCGTGCGTGCAGCAGCGTCTGCCGTTCGTGCTTGCTGCTGTGTCGGTCGTGCATGATGCTGCGTCGTGCGTGCTCGCTGCTGTGCCGTGCGTGCGTGCTGCTGCGTCGGCGGAGCGCTCGTGCTGCTGTGTCGTGCGTGCGTGCTGCTGGGTCGGTCGTGCCTGCTGCTGCGTCGTGCCTGCGTGCTGCTGGGTCGGTCGTGCGTGCTGCTGCGTCGTGCGTGCGTGCTGCTGTGCCGTGCGTGCGTGCTGCTGCGTCGGCCGAGCGCCTGTGCTGCTGTGTCGTGCGTGCGTGCTGCAGCGTCGGCCGAGCGTGCTCCTGCCTCAGCCGTTCGTGCTGCAGGGTCGGCTGAGAGTCCGTGCGCGCTGCTGCGTCTGCCGTGCGTGCGTGCAGCAGCGTCGGCTGAGCGTTCGTGCCCGCTGCTGCGTCTGCCGTGCGTTCGTGCTGCTGCGTCGGCCTTGCGATGCTGCATGCCGCTGCGTCTTCCGTGCGTGTGTGCTGCCTGCCGCGTCGGCCCTGCATGCTAGCGTGCTGCTGCGTCGGCCGTGCATGCTTGCTGCTGCCTCGGTTGCCCACGGCCCGTTTCATCGATTTCGGACGTTTATACCCAGGAGGTGGGAAACAATGGTCGGCACCAACCCCTACCATGTTGTGGCGGCGCCCCGTCGGTCCGGTCGGCCGCCTCGGTCGCCCGCGTTCCGTTTCATCGATTTCGGACGTTTATACCCAGGAGGTGGGAAACAATGGTCGGCACCAACTCCCACCATGTTGTGGCGCCGCGCCGTCGGTCCGTCCGGCCGCCACGGTCGCCCAAGGCCCGTTTCATCGTTTTCGGACGTTTATACCCAGGAGGTGGGAAACAATGGTTGGCACCAATCCCTACCATGTTGTGGCGGTGCCCCGTCGGTCCGGTCGGCCGCCTCGGTCGCCCGCGGTCCGTTTCATCGATTTCGGACGTTTATACCCAGGAGGTGGGAAACAATGGTCGGGACCAACCCCAACCTTGTTGTGGCGTTGCGACGTCCGCTCGGTTGGTGCACGGTCTGATCGCGCTCGGTGCTGCCTATTCCGTTGCGCGCTGCTGCGACGTTCGTGCGTGCGTGCTGCTGCGTCTGCCGTGCGTGCAGCTGCGTCTGCCGTGCGTGCGTGCAGCAGCGTCTGCCCTTCGTGCTTGCTGCTGTGTCGGTCGTGCGTGATGCTGCGTCGTGCGTTCTCGCTGCTGTGCCGTGCGTGCGTGCTGCTGCGTCGGCGGAGCGCTCGTGCTGCTGTGTCGTGCGTGCGTGCTGCTGGGTCGGTCGGGCCTGCTGCTGCGTCGTGCCTGGGTGCTGCTGGGTCGGTCGTGCCTGCTGCTGCGTCGTGCGTGCGTGCTGCTGTGCCGTGCGTGCGTGCTGCTGCGTCGGCCGAGCGCCTGTGCTGCTGTGTCGTGCGTGCGTGCTGCAGCGTTTCCAGTGCGTGCGTGCCGCAGCGTCGGCCGAGCGTGCTCCTGCCTCAGCCGTTCGTGCTGCAGGGTCGGCTGAGCGTCCGTGCGCGCTGCTGCGTCTGCCGTGCGTGCGTGCAGCAGCGTCGGCTGAGCGTTCGTGCTCGCTGCTGCGTCTGCCGTGCGTTCGTGCTGCTGCGTCGGCCTTGCGATGCTGCATGCCGCTGCGTCTTCCGTGCGTGTGTGCTGCCTGCCGCGTCGGCCCTGCATGCGAGCGTGCTGCTGCGTCGGCCGTGCATGCTTGCTGCTGCCTCGGTCGCCCACGGCCCGTTTCATCGATTTCGGACGTTTATACCCAGGAGGTGGGAAACAATGGTCGGCACCAACCCCTACACTGTTGTGGAGTTGCGACGTCGGTCCCGTCGGTGCACGGTCTGTCCGTGCTGTCCGCTGCCTGTCCCGTGTGCAGTCTGCGCGTGCGGGCTGCTGTGCAGTGTGTGCACGCTGCTCGCGACACCAGTGCGTGCGTGCGTGCTGCTGTGCCGTGCGCGCGTGCTGCTGCGTCTGCAGTGCGCGTGTGCTGCTGTGTCGTTCGCGCGTGCTGCTGCGCCTGCAGTGCGTGCTTGCTGCTGCGTGGGTGCGTGGGTGCTGCTGCTGCGTCGGCCGTGCGCGGTCTGTCCGTGCGTGCGTGCTGCTGTCTCGGTCGACCCCCGGCCCGTTTTGTCGTATCCGGACGTTTATACCCCGGGGGTTGGAAACAATGGTCGGCCTCAACCCCTACCATGTCGTGGCACTGCGCCGTCGGTTCGGCCGGCCGCTACGGTCGCCCAAGGCCCGTTTCATCGATTTCGGACGTTTATACCCAGGAGGTGGGAAACAATGGTCGGCACCAACCCCTACATTGTTGTGGCGTTGCGAAGTCGGTCCGGTCGGTGCACGGTCTGTCCGTGCTGTCTGCTGCCTGTCCCGTGAGCAGTCTGCGCGAGCGTGCTGCTGTGTAGTGTGTGCATGCTGCTGCGACACCAGTGCGTGCGTGCGTGCTACTGCGTCTGCAGTGCGCGCGCGCTGCGGTGTCGTTCGCGCGTGCTGCTGCGACGGCAGTGCGTGCGTGCTGCTGCGTCTGCAGTGCGTGGGTGCTGCTGCTGCGTCGGCCGTGCGCGGTCTGTCCGTGCGTGCGTGCTGCTGTCTCGGTCGACCCCCGGCCCGTTTTGTCGAATCGGGACGTTTATACCCCGGGGGTTGGAAACAATGGTCGGCCTCAACCCCTACCATGTCGTGGCACTGCGCCGTCGGTTCGGCCGGCCGCTACGGTCGCCCAAGGCCCGTTTCATCGATTTCGGACGTTTATACCCAGGAGGTGGGAAACAATGGTCGGCACCAACCCCTACATTGTTGTGGCGTTGCGACGTCGGTCCGGTCGGTGCACGGTCTGTCCGTGCTGTCTGCTGCCTGTCCCGTGAGCAGTCTGCGCGAGCGTGCTGCTGTGTAGTGTGTGCATGCTGCTGCGACACCAGTGCGTCCGTGCGTGCTACTGCGTCTGCAGTGCGCGCGCGCTGCGGTGCCGTTCGCGCGTGCTGCTGCGACGGCAGTGCGTGCGTGCTGCTGCGTCTGCAGTGCGTGGGTGCTGTTGCTGCGTCGGCCGTGCGCGGTCTGTCCGTGCGTGCGTGCTGCTGTCTCGGTCGACCCCCGGCCCGTTTTGTCGAATCGGGACGTTTATACCCCGGGGGTTGGAAACAATGGTCGGCCTCAACCCCTACCATGTCGTGGCACTGCGCCGTCGGTTCGGCCGGCCGCTACGGTCGCCCAAGGCCCGTTTCATCGATTTCGGACGTTTATACCCAGGAGGTGGGAAACAATGGTCGGCACCAACCCCTACATTGTTGTGGCGTTGCGACGTCGGTCCGGTCGGTGCACGGTCTGTCCGTTCTGTCTGCTGCCTGTCCCGTGTGCAGTCTGCGCGAGCGTGCTGCTGTGTAGTGTGTGCACGCTGCTGCGACACCAGTGCGTGCGTGCGTGCTGCTGTGCCGTGCGCGCGTGCTGCTGCGACACCAGTGCGTGCGTGCGTGCTGCTGTGCCGTGCGCGCGTGCTGCTGCGTCTGCAGTGCGCGTGTGCTGCTGTGTCGTTCGCGCGTGCTGCTGCGCCTGCAGTGCGTGCTTGCTGCTGCGTGGGTGCGTGGGTGCTGCTGCTGCGTCGGCCGTGCGCGGTCTGTCCGTGCGTGCGTGCTGCTGTCTCGGTCGACCCCTGGCCCGTTTTGTCGGATCCGGACGTTTATACCCCGGGGGTTGGAAACAATGGTCGGCCTCAACCCCTACCATGTCGTGGCACTGCGCCGTCGGTTCGGCCGGCCGCTACGGTCGCCCGAGGCCCGTTTCATCGATTTCGGACGTTTATACCCAGGAGGTGGGAAACAATGGTCGGCACCAACCCCTACATTGTTGTGGCGTTGCGACGTCGGTCCGGTCGGTGCACGGTCTGTCCGTGCTGTCTGCTGCCTGTCCCGTGTGCAGTCTGCGCGTTCGTGCTGCTGTGTAGTGTGTGCACGCTGCTGCGACACCAGTGCGTGCGTGCGTGCTGCTGTGCCGTGCGCGCGTGCTGCTGCGTCTGCAGCGCGCGTGTGCTGCTGTGTCGTTCGCGCGTGCTGCTGCGCCTGCAGTGCGTGCTTGCTGCTGCGAACGTGCTGCTGCGCCTGCAGTGCGTGCTTGCTGCTGCGTGGGTGCGTGGGTGCTGCTGCTGCGTCGGCCGTGCGCGGTCTGTCCGTGCGTGCGTGCTGCTGTCTCGGTCGACCCCCGGCCCGTTTTGTCGAATCCGGACGTTTATACCCCGGGGGTTGGAAACAATGGTCGGCCTCAACCCCTACCATGTCGTGGCACTGCGCCGTCGGTTCGGCCGGCCGCTACGGTCGCCCGAGGCCCGTTTCATCGATTTCGGACGTTTATACCCAGGAGGTGGGAAACAATGGTCGGCACCAACCCCTACATTGTTGTGGCGTTGCGACGTCGGTCCGGTCGGTGCACGGTCTGTCCGTGCTGTCTGCTGCCTGTCCCGTGTGCAGTCTGCGCGTGCGTGCTGCTTTGTAGTGTGTGCACGCTGCTGCGACACCAGTGCGTGCGTGCGTGCTGCTGTGCCGTGCGCGCGTGCTGCTGCGTCTGCAGTGCGCGTGTGCTGCTGTGTCGTTCGCGCGTGCTGCTGCGCCTGCAGTGCGTGCTTGCTGCTGCGTGGGTGCTGCTGCTGCGTCGGCCGTGCGCGGTCTGTCCGTGCGTGCGTGCTGCTGTCTCGGTCGACCCCCGGCCCGTTTTGTCGTATCCGGACGTTTATACCCCGGGGGTTGGAAACAATGGTCGGCCTCAACCCCTACCATGTCGTGGCACTGCGCCGTCGGTTCGGCCGGCCGCTACGGTCGCCCGAGGCCCGTTTCATCGATTTCGGACGTTTATACCCAGGAGGTGGGAAACAATGGTCGGCACCAACCCCTACATTGTTGTGGCGTTGCGACGTCGGTCCGGTCGGTGCACGGTCTGTCCGTGCTGTCTGCTGCCTGTCCCGTGTGCAGTCTGCGCGTGCGTGCTGCTGTGTAGTGTGTGCACGCTGCTGCGACACCAGTGCGTGCGTGCGTGCTGCTGTGCCGTGCGCGCGTGCTGCTGCGTCTGCAGTGCGCGTGTGCTGCTGTGTCGTTCGCGCGTGCTGCTGCGCCTGCAGTGCGTGCTTGCTGCTGCGTGGGTGCTGCTGCTGC
>JAQQXO010000427.1:17500-20000 GCA_029852735.1 Persea americana
ACAGATAAAGTACATAGTCCGTTTTAGCCTGTTACATGAATCAAATGTTTCATTTCATCCGGGAAAAGCCATCTCTTTCTCAACAATGCCTTTGTCATTTGATCCAATAGCGTTCCGTTAGATAGGAACAGATTTGATAAATACTGATAACTCTCGGATGGAGTATTAGAACGGAAAGATCCATTAGATAATGAACTATTGGTTCTAAGCCATCTCTGGCGATGAATCAACAATTCGAAGTGCTTTTCTTGCGTATTCTTGATGAACCAGCGTTTATATATAGATGTAGGAGGATTTGTTTGGGAAGTAATAAGCCCTTTTGACATCTCTTCATCTGCAAAGAATTCTCGGCGTGAAAACACAGAGACAAAGGGCTGATCTTTGAATAGGAAAAAGAATGGATCTGCAGGGTCCCAAATGAATTGGCTTATTCGAAAAAAGCCTTGTTCTTTGGAAGATCTATCTCGTGTCTGGTACTGCATGGTTCCACTCTGCAAGAACTCCGAATCATTCTCTTGAAGCTCATCCTCTTTATGATAAATGATCCGCTTGCCCCGAAATGACCTGGCCCAATAGGGAAATCCCAATTCATTGGTCCTTTCGATACAATCAAATAGATTGCCACAAGGGCGCCATATTCTAGGAGCCCAAACTATGTGATTGAATAAATCCTCCTCTATCTGTTGCGGGTCGAGGGCTCCTTCTCTTTCCCCTTCTTCAAACTCCGATTCGTATTTTTCATATAGAAATCTCTGATCAACGATAGAACAAGATCCGTTTTGCATCATATCTAACTGATTCCTTGGTTCGGACCGAAGAAGCAATGTCACTCGATCATTATCAAACTGACTGCAATCTTTTTCTGTCCGTGAGGATCCCAACAGAGCGCCTTCGACTTCTAATAGGCCATGAACTAGATCAGAATCATTCTCAACGAATCCATAAGAAGTGATCCAATTTTTTTCATCGGGTCCGGGTGGAGACCAAAGATCTTGAGCGACCGATCCGGCAGAACAACTCAAAAGATAAAGAAGTATCGTTAATTTCTTCATGCTCGTTCCAAGTTCGAAGTACCATTTGTACAAATAAGAATCCCCTTCCTTACATGATTTCTTCTTCATATAGATAGATATAGGATCTATGGGGCAATTACTTAGAAGTACATTTTGTGCAACAGCCCTTCCTATCTGATAGAAAAGGATCCCATGATCCTGAACCGATCTTACCTGGGATCGCAAATCCCAAGTTTGTCTATGAAGAGCTGATCTAATTGTATTAGTGTCTATAATTGATTTCTTCTGTGTAATACTAATTGATAGGGCCTCATTGGTAAGTGCTACAAGATCTCGTGCATTGGAACCCATGGTTATGGACCCGAATCTGTTAGTATGGAACATTTTCTTTTCCAAGTGAAATCCCCTAGTATATGAAAGAATGAAAAAGTGCTTTCGTTGTTGTGGAATAAGAAGCCTTCGTATCTTAATGCATGTATTTAATTTATTCGGAGCTATTAGAGTGGGATCCACTTTTTGGGGAATATGAGTCGAAGCAATAACAAGAATATTTCTAGTGGAACATCTTTCACTATCTCTGGAGAGATAGTTCACTAATAGACCGAGGGATAAGTAATTCGACTCATTCACATACAGATCATGAATGTTTGGAATCCATATTATGCAAGGGGACATTGCTTTTGCTAATTCTAATTGAAGGGTGGTATCAAATCGGTCTATTTTCGGCGTCATATACATAGTTAGCACATTCGTCATAGTTAGCAGCTCCGTATCAAGGTCATCATCAATATCGTCACTATCATCAATATCGATATCGTCACTATCATCAATATCGATATCGTCAATAAGATAACCTTTAGGCTTGTCATCCAGGAACTTGTTCGGAAATACCGTAATGAAAGGAACATAGGAGTTTGTCGCTAGGTATTTGACCAAATAGGATCGTCCAGTTCCTATAGAACCTATCACTAAAATACCCCTAGAAGGGGATAGGGCTAAGCGGAGCGAAAAGGGTTTTCCATGAGATGGGAAATGAGAACTATTAGCCCCACACGAGGTTTGTGAATAAGTGATTGTCTGATAATGAGCAAGGAATATCCGTCTTTCTGCTAAACAGGATCTATTGAACTCATAATTCATTAGATACTTTTTATGAATGTCAACTAAGTATCGTAAGTAAATGGATCCCGGTTGTTCAATCATTTGATAACCAGAGTCATTCTTTGATAAACGATCACTATGAGTCAGACTCAATAGAATTTGATCAATCCTTTTTTCCGTCGTTAAGGTGGAGAACTGAACCAAGAATTCTCTTTCTTCATCATCAATCGAATCACTGTTCGCGACCCAGGATTCTATTTTATCATCAATCCAATCACCGTTCACGTTTTTTCTTTTTCTTATCAATGAATAGATCTCTTTACTTGTACGACTTAGATGTCTCGTATTTCTCGAAAAAGTGATTCGATTGATGGGATTTGGTATGA
>JAQQXO010000427.1:22500-28262 GCA_029852735.1 Persea americana
GGAACTAGTCGGATGGAGTAGATAATTTCCTTCTTGCAATATAATAGATATAGAGTAAAAAGACCCCCCAAAAAAGCCGTGCTTGCATTTTTCATTGCACAGGGCTTTACCTATGTATACATCCAAAACTAAGTTCCCTAAAAGGGGACCTAAGAAACTTGAAGACTCAGTTGATTCAACCACTACTGTATGAACATTTCAGAATTCAAATGAATAAAATTATTTTGTGATTTTCTCTCTTCATCATTTAGGGATCCTTTCTATTTACATGACCTCATGACCAATCATAAATGACTGACTAGGTCATTGATACGGATAATATCCAAATACCAAATCCGTTCTCTATGTGACCTATGAGAAGGAGAAGAGGTTGTTGGGAAGATCAAAGAAAGAGCTTGTTCTTCCTCCGTAAAGAATTCTTCCAAGAACTCCGAACCTAATCTTTTCAAAAAAGCACGTATCGTACTTTTATGTTTACGAGACAAAGTTCTAGCACATGAAAGTCGAAGTATATACTTTATACGATACAAACTCTGTTTTTTTGAGGATCCACTGTGATAATGAGAAAGATTTCTGCATATCCGCCCAAATCGATTGAGAATCTCAGAATCTGACAAATCGGCCCGAAACGGCTTACTAATGGGATGCCCTGATACATTACAAAATTTTGCTTTAGCCAATGATCCAATCAGAGGAATAATTGGGACTACGGTCTCGAATTTCTTAATAGCAGTATCTATTCGAAACGAATTCTCTAGCATTTGACTCCTTATCACCGAAGAGTTTAGTCGTACACTTGAAAGATAGCCCAGAAAATAAAAGGGATGATTATATAATTGCTTTATATGGATCCTGGCCGGTTGAGACCACAAGTCAAAATGACATTGCCAAAAGTTGACAAGGTGAGATTTCCATTTCTTTATCAGAAGATGAGCCCCCCTTGAAGCCAGAATCGATTTTCCTTGATATCTGACATAATGCATAAAAGGGTCTTTGAACAACCCTAGGGTTTTCTGAAAATCGTTACAAAGCACTACTACAAGATATTCTATTTTTGCATAGAAATGTGTTCGCTCAAGAAAGGATCCAAAAGATTTTGATCGTAAATGAAAGGGTTGTTTACGGAGAAAAATGAATATGAATTCACATTCATATACATGAGAATTAGAGAGGAACAAGAAGAATCTTTGATTCTCTTTTGAAAAAAGGGAAATGGAATTTTTTGAAGTAATGAGACTATTTGAATTCCAATACTCGTAGAGAGAGAGTCGCAATAAATGCAACGAAGGAGTATCTTGTATCCAAGAGTGAAGGGTTTGAACCAAGATTTCCAGATGGATGGGGTGGGGTATTAGTATATCTGACACATGATTTAAATGTGATAACTTGTCCTCGAAAAAGGGAAATATTGAATGAATAGATCGTAAATTATGAGATTTTGCTATTTCTTTTTCTTCTAGGGAAGATACCAATCGCAGCGAGAATGGAATTTCCACAACGACTGCAAAACCCTCCGATATCATTTGAGAATCAAAATGATTGTTGTGCCCAACGAATCGATTTTGATTAGAATCATTAACCGAAATAATCAAACGATTCTGTTGATGCATTCGAGTAATTAAACGTTTCACAATTAGTGAACTGGATTTATTGTCATGATCTAAATTTTCCACCGGTTCATAAAGAATCGATCCATTTAAAGCATGACCATGAGCAAGCGCGTAGATATATTCCTGAAATAGAAAGGGATATAGGAAGTATTGTTGCCGAAATCCATCCATTTCTAAATATCCTTGTAGTTCCTCCATTTCCATTTGAAATTACACTTGAACCAAATGGGCGATTTCTTGAGTTATCAAATAATACATAGTACGATACGGTCAGAACAAGGTATATAGTAAGAAAAGAATAGATACCCCGGAGCCAGAAAGGACAATCAACGGATCCTATTTCCATCCAATTTATTTATGTTCGTTATAGTTACAAGAGATGGTTAAAAATCCTTTATTTTTACAACCCGATCACTCTTTTGACTTTGGAATAATGAATTTTGATCAGTATACCGTTTCTTCTACACATTCGTCTCCACTACATAATAGAGAACATAATAGAGAATAGTTAGGATTCATGAAAAAAAAGGAATTGATGATCCACTCACAAGAGAACCCTTTCCCACATCAGGCACTAATATATTTTTAACGTCTAATTAGATCGGGTAATCATTCGAATTAAGAACAAACAGAAGCTCGTTGCTTTTGGTTTCCCTATAATTGGAGCTATAGGGCTCTATCCATTTATTCACTCGACCCAACTTGAATTGATTTGACCCCTTTCCAAGAAAAGAATCAAAACAAGATTTTGTATCGATCCGTTAAGGATGAAGTATTCTAAGAGTTCTCCATTGATACGACATGCTGTTTTTTCCTTTCATTCCCTTTCAGGATCAGTCGTGGTCTTACAAACTCTACCAATGGTATGGACGAATCCGTTGCTTCATCAAAATGTGTAAAAGACCATAGCCGCACTTAAAAGCCGAGTACTCTACCGTTGAGTTAGCAACCCATATAAATAGGGTGTGTAGATACGATCGGAATAAAAAATAAATAAAGAGATTCGATTGCCCGACCTCGTCAAAACATTGAACTAGCAACAGATCAAAAAGAAAGATTTGATGATCAATTGTGAACATAAAAATGAACAGAGATCAGATGAAAATACAACAGATTCTGGGATAAATTATAGAGAAAATCTAAATAGATGTAAAAATTTATAGACTACCCATACTCTATTTTTTTTTTTTCATTATATTAACTAAGATACTTCTTGTGTCACAACGAAATTGACGAACCCATCATTTGAGTGAAATAAAGAAACAAACTTATGAAATGTGGATAAATAGATCTATTTATCCACGATCGAATTATATTTGTTCGATACACCATTGTCAATATGAATTGAATGTTGAGAAAACCAATTCAATAAATAAAACAAGGACTTGTGTTGGAGTGACACTACAACATAGATAAGGGATGAAGTATGAGTGGGGAAATAAATAAGGAATTCCGGTAGGAAAAAAATGTCGGGTTTATTCAATATTTATTCAATAGAGGTACAATAAGCAAGATTGACCTTTTGTTTGTTGGTGGAGTCCCAACGAAAACCATCTGATTGATGGTAATCCCATAATTTCCCAGTTATTTCATCTATTCACTCAATCTTTTTTCTATCTGTCTCATATCAAGAGAAGATCTTTTTTTTTTATAGTTCTATGATACGGGGTCATGTGAGAGCAACAATGAATAGAGAATAGAGAAAAAAAATAAGGAATGGTGGAGAAACAATTAGACAAAGCTAGATACTGGGCACCCCCCCCCTTTTTTTTTATTTCATTAATTTCATTTGATTAATTCGAAATTCCTTAAATACCTCCGCCTTCTTTGAAATATCATGAACAGTTCCTGTAGGTTGAGCGCCTTTTTCAAGGAAATATAGAATAGCGGAAACATTTGAATAAGTTTGGTTCTTTATCGGATCGTAAAAACCCACTTTACGAAGATCTCTTCCCTCTCTTCGGGATCGAACATCAATTGCAACGATTCGATAGATGACTCATTGGGATAGACATAAATGAACAACCCCCCCTAGAAACGTATAAGAGGTTTTCTCCTCGTACGGCTCGAAAAAGAATGATTCGAATTTATGTATTGTAGTGGCAAATAGATCCACAAAATCATCAATTAGACTATGATTTGAGTCATTTTTTTTTGTTCTTCCTTCCTGAAAAAAAAAAAAAAAAAAAGAAATCTCATTCGTACTCATAACTCAAGTTGGGTCATTCTCAAAGAGCTCGAAGGGAAATCCTTAGACATTTATTGAGCCGTCTCTAACCTCTTTTGTTTGTCTCGCCTAGAATCGATTTTATTTCTTCCCCATTCTGATCTAGTTGTTGAGACAATTGAAAACGGTGTTTCCTTGTTCCGGTATCCTTTATTTTATCTTTGCTTTGAATCCTTGGGTTTAGACATTACTTCGGTGATCCTTAATTGTTTCAAAAGGGTAGCAACATACCTTTTGTTATTTCGTTCTATGGAAACGATTGATTCCCCTGTGATACACTTTTGATCGGAATTGGTAAAACTATTTCGACAAATTCATTTTACTTTTTTTTTTTTACTTGTTCGAACTTGATCCTTTCAATTTCTATACCGAAGATATACTTACGAAGTTGTTCCAACTTATTGATTGGCATTAACCCTAGATCCTTCTCTCTGCTAAATGAACCAATTCTTTATGCTCGAGCTCCATCATGTGCTATATTATAATTATATTATTTTATTACAACCCCAAAATTGGGGTCCTAGTGGAATAGAACAAACTATGTCGAGCCGAGAGCATCTTCTTTGATATATAAAATGGTGGGTACAAGAATCCACAGCCGATAATGTCCTTCAAGTCGCACGTTGCTTTCTACCACATCGTTTCAAACGAAGTTTTACCATAACATTCCTCTAATTTTGGACCGGTATGGAATTGATTCAATATGGAATCATGAATAGTCATTGGCTCAATCGGTATATAGTATATGAAGTCCTCCATACTTTCATTTTCATAGATGGATCTGGAGAAGTCTCAGCAAGAATATAATTATACCCCATATTTTATTAGAAGAATGAAACACATTTATAAAAAACACGAAGAAATGCGTTGCTTAACACTTCTTTACATCTTCAACAGATTGTTAGGGATGATGAATCATGAAAGATCCAATTCTTTCTCAAACAACTAAAACTAAAGAAGGGTCTTTAATTAGATTACCGATACCGGAACAGAATGAGTCATTAACCAAATAAGCTATTCCAATGACCGGGAAAGATCGCAAGTGACTCGATAGGATAGATTCACCAATGTCACACTTCTTCGAGTAGAAAGAATTTATAAGGAATCATAAAAAACAATTTCAAGAATTTCCTACTTCGACATCATTACTGGAAATAAGTTTTCCAGTAAAGACTGAATTGAATCTCTAAATCCATCAACAAGTCGGTACAACGAGGATCTAAAAATGTTTAGCAGATATCTGATTAATTAAATCAGACGCGAATTTGATCATCATAAGAGACCTCTATGTTTCCTTTCCGATTGAATCATCAATAATTTAAACCAGATAAATGGGTCAAGAAACAAATCCAATTGTTTTGTTTTCTTGGGGATGGATAGAAGGGGCTCATGAAAGAAAAAATGAAGGTCGGTATTCTTTCAGGTATTCTTTCATCTGATTGATAAAATCAGAATCGTAGGAGTCTGATTTTATCGTATTCATCAGATACACCAAACAAGTGTTACCGGGGGTAATCGTGGGTATTTAAGGGATCGCAGATCTTTTTCGCCAAAACTGAAACACCGGTGTCACTGATCACTGAAATAGAACAATAACAATACATATAGGCATGGTTCATTTTCTACAGATTTTTCCTTACTTCAGATTCAGGAATCTTTCCATAAAGTAAAGTGAATGTATGAATCTCCCCCCTCCCCCAATTGATCGCTACATTGATTTCCAATTATTCATTGGAGCCAAATCAAATACAAAATAAAAGAAATTAGGTCCAAAGAAAATAATCTGTTCCGTATTGAATTTTCTTGTTTGTTAATAAGATCCGGATGACAAGGGTCTTAAAATTGATACCTTCCTTTCCTTTGCGGATTAACTCATATCGACACGAATTCCATGGGGATCATGAATCATATCCAAAGCCAATTTA
>JAQQXO010000428.1:0-5000 GCA_029852735.1 Persea americana
TGCTGCTGGGTCGGTCGTGCCTGCTGCTGCGTCGTGCGTGCGTGCTGCTGTGCCGTGCGTGCGTGCTGCTGCGTCGGCCGAGCGCCTGTGCTGCTGTGTCGTGCGTGCGTGCTGCAGCGTTTCCAGTGCGTGCGTGCCGCAGCGTCGGCCGAGCGTGCTCCTGCCTCAGCCGTTCGTGCTGCAGGGTCGGCTGAGCGTCCGTGCGCGCTGCTGCGTCTGCCGTGCGTGCGTGCAGCAGCGTCGGCTGAGCGTTCGTGCTCGCTGCTGCGTCTGCCGTGCGTTCGTGCTGCTGCGTCGGCCTTGCGATGCTGCATGCCGCTGCGTCTTCCGTGCGTGTGTGCTGCCTGCCGCGTCGGCCCTGCATGCGAGCGTGCTGCTGCGTCGGCCGTGCATGCTTGCTGCTGCCTCGGTCGCCCACGGCCCGTTTCATCGATTTCGGACGTTTATACCCAGGAGGTGGGAAACAATGGTCGGCACCAACCCCTACACTGTTGTGGAGTTGCGACGTCGGTCCCGTCGGTGCACGGTCTGTCCGTGCTGTCCGCTGCCTGTCCCGTGTGCAGTCTGCGCGTGCGGGCTGCTGTGCAGTGTGTGCACGCTGCTGCGACACCAGTGCGTGCGTGCGTGCTGCTGTGCCGTGCGCGCGTGCTGCTGCGTCTGCAGTGCGCGTGTGCTGCTGTGTCGTTCGCGCGTGCTGCTGCGCCTGCAGTGCGTGCTTGCTGCTGCGTGGGTGCGTGGGTGCTGCTGCTGCGTCGGCCGTGCGCGGTCTGTCCGTGCGTGCGTGCTGCTGTCTCGGTCGACCCCCGGCCCGTTTTGTCGTATCCGGACGTTTATACCCCGGGGGTTGGAAACAATGGTCGGCCTCAACCCCTACCATGTCGTGGCACTGCGCCGTCGGTTCGGCCGGCCGCTACGGTCGCCCAAGGCCCGTTTCATCGATTTCGGACGTTTATACCCAGGAGGTGGGAAACAATGGTCGGCACCAACCCCTACATTGTTGTGGCGTTGCGAAGTCGGTCCGGTCGGTGCACGGTCTGTCCGTGCTGTCTGCTGCCTGTCCCGTGAGCAGTCTGCGCGAGCGTGCTGCTGTGTAGTGTGTGCATGCTGCTGCGACACCAGTGCGTGCGTGCGTGCTACTGCGTCTGCAGTGCGCGCGCGCTGCGGTGTCGTTCGCGCGTGCTGCTGCGACGGCAGTGCGTGCGTGCTGCTGCGTCTGCAGTGCGTGGGTGCTGCTGCTGCGTCGGCCGTGCGCGGTCTGTCCGTGCGTGCGTGCTGCTGTCTCGGTCGACCCCCGGCCCGTTTTGTCGAATCGGGACGTTTATACCCCGGGGGTTGGAAACAATGGTCGGCCTCAACCCCTACCATGTCGTGGCACTGCGCCGTCGGTTCGGCCGGCCGCTACGGTCGCCCAAGGCCCGTTTCATCGATTTCGGACGTTTATACCCAGGAGGTGGGAAACAATGGTCGGCACCAACCCCTACATTGTTGTGGCGTTGCGACGTCGGTCCGGTCGGTGCACGGTCTGTCCGTGCTGTCTGCTGCCTGTCCCGTGAGCAGTCTGCGCGAGCGTGCTGCTGTGTAGTGTGTGCATGCTGCTGCGACAGCAGTGCGTCCGTGCGTGCTACTGCGTCTGCAGTGCGCGCGCGCTGCGGTGCCGTTCGCGCGTGCTGCTGCGACGGCAGTGCGTGCGTGCTGCTGCGTCTGCAGTGCGTGGGTGCTGTTGCTGCGTCGGCCGTGCGCGGTCTGTCCGTGCGTGCGTGCTGCTGTCTCGGTCGACCCCCGGCCCGTTTTGTCGAATCGGGACGTTTATACCCCGGGGGTTGGAAACAATGGTCGGCCTCAACCCCTACCATGTCGTGGCACTGCGCCGTCGGTTCGGCCGGCCGCTACGGTCGCCCAAGGCCCGTTTCATCGATTTCGGACGTTTATACCCAGGAGGTGGGAAACAATGGTCGGCACCAACCCCTACATTGTTGTGGCGTTGCGACGTCGGTCCGGTCGGTGCACGGTCTGTCCGTTCTGTCTGCTGCCTGTCCCGTGTGCAGTCTGCGCGAGCGTGCTGCTGTGTAGTGTGTGCACGCTGCTGCGACACCAGTGCGTGCGTGCGTGCTGCTGTGCCGTGCGCGCGTGCTGCTGCGACACCAGTGCGTGCGTGCGTGCTGCTGTGCCGTGCGCGCGTGCTGCTGCGTCTGCAGTGCGCGTGTGCTGCTGTGTCGTTCGCGCGTGCTGCTGCGCCTGCAGTGCGTGCTTGCTGCTGCGTGGGTGCGTGGGTGCTGCTGCTGCGTCGGCCGTGCGCGGTCTGTCCGTGCGTGCGTGCTGCTGTCTCGGTCGACCCCTGGCCCGTTTTGTCGGATCCGGACGTTTATACCCCGGGGGTTGGAAACAATGGTCGGCCTCAACCCCTACCATGTCGTGGCACTGCGCCGTCGGTTCGGCCGGCCGCTACGGTCGCCCGAGGCCCGTTTCATCGATTTCGGACGTTTATACCCAGGAGGTGGGAAACAATGGTCGGCACCAACCCCTACATTGTTGTGGCGTTGCGACGTCGGTCCGGTCGGTGCACGGTCTGTCCGTGCTGTCTGCTGCCTGTCCCGTGTGCTGTCTGCGCGTTCGTGCTGCTGTGTAGTGTGTGCACGCTGCTGCGACACCAGTGCGTGCGTGCGTGCTGCTGTGCCGTGCGCGCGTGCTGCTGCGTCTGCAGCGCGCGTGTGCTGCTGTGTCGTTCGCGCGTGCTGCTGCGCCTGCAGTGCGTGCTTGCTGCTGCGAACGTGCTGCTGCGCCTGCAGTGCGTGCTTGCTGCTGCGTGGGTGCGTGGGTGCTGCTGCTGCGTCGGCCGTGCGCGGTCTGTCCGTGCGTGCGTGCTGCTGTCTCGGTCGACCCCCGGCCCGTTTTGTCGAATCCGGACGTTTATACCCCGGGGGTTGGAAACAATGGTCGGCCTCAACCCCTACCATGTCGTGGCACTGCGCCGTCGGTTCGGCCGGCCGCTACGGTCGCCCGAGGCCCGTTTCATCGATTTCGGACGTTTATACCCAGGAGGTGGGAAACAATGGTCGGCACCAACCCCTACATTGTTGTGGCGTTGCGACGTCGGTCCGGTCGGTGCACGGTCTGTCCGTGCTGTCTGCTGCCTGTCCCGTGTGCAGTCTGCGCGTGCGTGCTGCTTTGTAGTGTGTGCACGCTGCTGCGACACCAGTGCGTGCGTGCGTGCTGCTGTGCCGTGCGCGCGTGCTGCTGCGTCTGCAGTGCGCGTGTGCTGCTGTGTCGTTCGCGCGTGCTGCTGCGCCTGCAGTGCGTGCTTGCTGCTGCGTGGGTGCTGCTGCTGCGTCGGCCGTGCGCGGTCTGTCCGTGCGTGCGTGCTGCTGTCTCGGTCGACCCCCGGCCCGTTTTGTCGTATCCGGACGTTTATACCCCGGGGGTTGGAAACAATGGTCGGCCTCAACCCCTACCATGTCGTGGCACTGCGCCGTCGGTTCGGCCGGCCGCTACGGTCGCCCGAGGCCCGTTTCATCGATTTCGGACGTTTATACCCAGGAGGTGGGAAACAATGGTCGGCACCAACCCCTACATTGTTGTGGCGTTGCGACGTCGGTCCGGTCGGTGCACGGTCTGTCCGTGCTGTCTGCTGCCTGTCCCGTGTGCAGTCTGCGCGTGCGTGCTGCTGTGTAGTGTGTGCACGCTGCTGCGACACCAGTGCGTGCGTGCGTGCTGCTGTGCCGTGCGCGCGTGCTGCTGCGTCTGCAGTGCGCGTGTGCTGCTGTGTCGTTCGCGCGTGCTGCTGCGCCTGCAGTGCGTGCTTGCTGCTGCGTGGGTGCTGCTGCTGCGTCGGCCGTGCGCGGTCTGTCCGTGCGTGCGTGCTGCTGTCTCGGTCGACCCCCGGCCCGTTTTGTCGTATCCGGACGTTTATACCCCGGGGGTTGGAAACAATGGTCGGCCTCAACCCCTACCATGTCGTGGCACTGCGCCGTCGGTTCGGCCGGCCGCTACGGTCGCCCGAGGCCCGTTTCATCGATTTCGGACGTTTATACCCAGGAGGTGGGAAACAATGGTCGGCACCAACCCCTACATTGTTGTGGCGTTGCGACGTCGGTCCGGTCGGTGCACGGTCTGTCCGTGCTGTCTGCTGCCTGTCCCGTGTGCAGTCTGCGCGTGCGTGCTGCTGTGTAGTGTGTGCACGCTGCTGCGACACCAGTGCGTGTGTGCGTGCTGCTGTGCCGTGCGCGCGTGCTGCTCCGTCTGCAGTGCGCGTGTGCTGCTGTGTCGTTCGCGCGTGCTGCTGCGCCTGCATTGCGTGCTTGCTGCTGCGTGGGTGCGTGGGTGCTGCTGCTGCGTCGGCCGTGCGCGGTCTGTCCGTGCGTGCGTGCTGCTGTCTCGGTCGACCCCCGGCCCGTTTTGTCGAATCCGGACGTTTATACCCCGGGGGTTGGAAACAATGGTCGGCCTCAACCCCTACCATGTCGTGGCACTGCGCCGTCGGTTCGGCCGGCCGCTACGGTCGCCCGAGGCCCGTTTCATCGATTTCGGACGTTTATACCCAGGAGGTGGGAAACAATGGTCGGCACCAACCCCTACATTGTTGTGGCGTTGCGACGTCGGTCCGGTCGGTGCACGGTCTGTCCGTGCTGTCTGCTGCCTGTCCCGTGTGCAGTCTGCGCGTGCGTGCTGCTGTGTAGTGTGTGCACGCTGCTGCGACACCAGTGCGTGCGTGCGTGCTGCTGTGCCGTGCGCGCGTGCTGCTGCGTCTGCAGTGCGCGTGTGCTGCTGTGTCGTTCGCGCGTGCTGCTGCGCCTGCAGTGCGTGCTTGCTGCTGCGTGGGTGCGTGGGTGCTGCTGCTGCGTCGGCCGTGCGCGGTCTGTCCGTGCGTGCGTGCTGCTGTCTCGGTCGACCCCCGGCCCGTTTTGTCGTATCCGGACGTTTATACCCCGGGGGTTGGAAACAATGGTCGGCCTCAACCCCTACCATGTCGTGGCACTGCGCCGTCGGTTCGGCCGGCCGCTACG
>JAQQXO010000428.1:15000-28257 GCA_029852735.1 Persea americana
TGCCGTGTGCAGTCAGCCCGGTCGGTGCGGTCCCTTCGGACGGTCGGTTCGGCGCACGGCGTCCCGTTTCGTCAACGTCGGACGTTCATACATTTCCGCACCGCGGCGTGGCCGTTCACTTTTCGAAGAGCCAAGGGCCGTTTACGCCCTTTCGTTCGTCCCTCCAAGCACCAAGCGCCAAGCGCCAAGCGCCAAGTGCAAAGTGCTAAGTGCTAAGTGCGGTGCGGTCGGTCGGCGCGCGTCAAGATATGGTCTATGATAATATAGGACATGGTGCCGACCATTGTTTCCCACCTCCCGGGTATAAACGTCCGAAATCGATGAAACGGACCGACGGTGTAGGACCGGTCGGTAGGCGGACAAACGGTCGACGGACGGTGTGCGGTAAGGACGTGCGTGCTGCTGCCTCTGCCCTGTGCAGTCAGCGCCCGCTGCTGCTGCGTCTGTTCGTGCGTGCGTGCGTGCGTGCAGCCGCCTCCGCCGTGTGCGGTCAGGCCGTGCGTGCTGCCGCTGCGCCCGTTCGTGCGTGCAGCTGCGTCGGCCGTGTGCAGTCCACCCCGTGCTGCTGCAGCGTCTGTTCGTGCGTGCAGCTGCGTCGGCCGTGCGCGCGTGCTGCTGCAGCGTCTGTTCGTGCGTGCAGCCGCGTCGTCCGTGCGCGCGCTGCTGCCTCTGCCGTGTGCAGTCAGCCCGTGCTGCTGCGTCGGCCGTGCGTGCCGCCTCTGCCGTGTGCAGTCAGGCCGTGCGTGCCGCTGCTGCGTCTGTTCGTGCGTGCAGCTGCGTCGGCCGTGCGTGCGTGCAGCTGCGTCCGTTCGTGCGTGCAGGCTGCCGCTGCATCTGTTCGTGCGTGCACCTGCGTCGGCCGTTCGTGCGTGCCGCTGCGTCCGTTCGTGCGTGCGTGCTGCTGCTGCTTGCGTGCGTGCTGCCTCTGCCGTGTGCAGTAAGCACGTGCCGCTGCCACGCCTGTTCGTGCGTGCTGCTGCTGCGTCTGTTCGTGCGTGCGTTCTGCTGCGTCGTCCGCGCGGCCGGGCGGCTGCGTCGGACGTGCGTGCTGCTGCTGCGTCTGTTCGTGCGTGCGTGGCGCTGCGTCGGCCGTGCGTGCGTGCTGCCGCCTCTGCCCTGTGCAGTCAGCACGTGCTGCCGTGTCGGACGTGCGAGCTGCTGCTGCGTCCCCGCGTGCGTGCTGCTGCGTCGGCCGTGGGATCCCGCGCTGCAGCGTCGACGGTGCGTTCGTGCTTGCCGCTGCGACGGTCGCGCGTGCAGGAGCGTCGGCCTTGTGCAGTCTGCCCTTGCGTGCGATGGTGAGGCTGCCTCTGCCGTGCGCAGTCGGCCCCCGCGTGGCTCAAGCTGCTGCCACGTGCCTGCGGCGTCGCCAGTGCGTGCTGCTGCGTCGGCCGTTCGTTCGTGCGTGCTGCCGCGTCGGCGTGCTCGGTCTGTCCGTGCGTGCGTGCTGCTGCGCCGGCCGTGCGTTCGTGCGTGCTGCCGCGTCGGCGTGCTCGGTCTGTCCGTGCGTGCGTGCTGCTGCGTCGGCCGTGCGCGGTCCGTCCGCGCGTGCGTGCGGCGGCCTAGGTCGCCCGCGGCCCGTTTCATCGATTTCGGACGTTTATACCCAGGAGGTGGGAAACAATGGTCGGCACCAACTCCCACCATGTTGTGGCGCCGCGCCGTCTGTCCGTCCGGCCGCCACGGTCGCCCAAGGCCCGTTTCATCGTTTTCGGACGTTTATACCCAGGAGGTGGGAAACAATGGTCGGCACCAATCCCTACCATGTTGTGGCGGTGCCCCGTCGGTCCGGTCGGCCGCCTCGGTCGCCCGCGGTCCGTTTCATCGATTTCGGACGTTTATACCCAGGCGGTGGGAAACAATGGTCGGGACCAACCCCAACCTTGTTGTGGCGTTGCGACGTCCGCTCGGTTGGTGCACGGTCTGATCGCGCTCGGTGCTGCCTATTCCGTTGCAAGCTGCTGCGTCGGCCGTGCGTGCGTGCTGCTGCGTCGTGCGTGCGTGCAGCTGCGTCTGCCGTGCGTGCGTGCAGCAGCGTCTGCCGTTCGTGCTTGCTGCTGTGTCGGTCGTGCGTGCTGCTGCGTCGTGCGTGCTCGCTGCTGTGCCGTGCGTGCGTTCTGCTGCGTCGGCGGAGCGCTCGTGCTGCTGTGTCGTGCGTGCGTGCTGCTGGGTCGGTCGTGCCTGCTGCTGCGTCGTGCCTGCGTGCTGCTGGGTCGGTCGTGCCTGCTGCTGCTGTGCCGTGCGTGCGTGCTGCTGCGTCGGCCGAGCGCCTGTGCTGCTGTGTCGTGCGTGCGTGCTGCAGCGTTTCCAGTGCGTGCGTGCTGCAGCGTCGGCCGAGCGTGCTCCTGCCTCAGCCGTTCGTGCTGCAGGGTCGGCTGAGCGTCCGTGCGTGCGTGCAGCAGCGTCGGCTGAGCGTTCGTGCTCGCTGCTGCGTCTGCCGTGCGTTCGTGCTGCTGCGTCTTCCGTGCGTGTGTGCTGCCTGCCGCGTCGGCCGTGCATGCGAGCGTGCTGCTGCGTCGGCCGTGCATGCTTGCTGCTGCCTCGGTCGCCCACGGCCCGTTTCATCGATTTCGGACGTTTATACCCAGGAGGTGGGAAACAATGGTCGGCACCAACCCCTACCATGTTGTGGCGGCGACCCGTCGGTCCGGTCGGCCGCCTCGGTCGCCCGCGGTCCGTTTCATCGATTTCGGACGTTTATACCCAGGAGGTGGGAAACAATGGTCGGCACCAACTCCCACCATGTTGTGGCGCCGCGCCGTCGGTCCGTCCGGCCGCCACGGTCGCCCAAGGCCCATTTCATCGTTTTCGGACGTTTATACCCAGGAGGTGGGAAACAATGGTCGGCACCAGTCCCTACCATGTTGTGGCGGTGCCCCGTCGGTCCGGTCGGCCGCCTCGGTCGCCCGCGGTCAGTTTCATCGATTTCGGACGTTTATACCCAGGAGGTGGGAAACAATGGTCGGGACCAACCCCAACCTTGTTGTGGCGTTGCGACGTCCGCTCGGTTGGTGCACGGTCTGATCGCGCTCGGTGCTGCCTATTCCGTTGCGCGCTGCTGCGACGTTCGTGCGTGCGTGCTGCTGCGTCTGCCGTGAGTGCAGCTGCGTCTGCCGTGCGTGCGTGCAGCAGCGTCTGCCGTTTGTGCTTGCTGCTGTGTCGGTCGTGCGTGATGCTGCGTCGTGCGTGCTCGCTGCTGTGCCGTGCGTGCGTGCTGCTGCGTCGGCGGAGCGCTCGTGCTGCTGTGTCGTGCGTGCGTGCTGCTGGGTCGGTCGTGCCTGCGTGCTGCTGGGTCGGTCGTGCGTGCTGCTGCGTCGTGCGTGCGTGCTGCTGTGCCGTGCGTGCGTGCTGCTGCGTCGGCCGAGCGCCTGTGCTGCTGTGTCGTGCGTGCGTGCTGCAGCGTTTCCAGTGCGTGCGTGCTGCAGCGTCGGCCGAGCGTGCTCCTGCCTCAGCCGTTCGTGCTGCAGGGTCGGCTGAGCGTCCGTGCGCGCTGCTGCGTCTGCCGTGCGTGCGTGCAGCAGCGTCGGCTGAGCGTTCGTGCCCGCTGCTGCGTCTGCCGTGCGTTCGTGCTGCTGCGTCGGCCTTGCGATGCTGCATGCCGCTGCGTCTTCCGTGCGTGTGTGCTGCCTGCCGCGTCGGCCCTGCATGCTAGCGTGCTGCTGCGTCGGCCGTGCATGCTTGCTGCTGCCTCGGTCGCCCACGGCCCGTTTCATCGATTTCGGACGTTTATACCCAGGAGGTGGGAAACAATGGTCGGCACCAACCCCTACCATGTTGTGGCGGCGCCCCGTCGGTCCGGTCGGCCGCCTCGGTCGCCCGCGTTCCGTTTCATCGATTTCGGACGTTTATACCCAGGAGGTGGGAAACAATGGTCGGCACCAACTCCCACCATGTTGTGGCGCCGCGCCGTCGGTCCGTCCGGCCGCCACGGTCGCCCAAGGCCCGTTTCATCGTTTTCGGACGTTTATACCCAGGAGGTGGGAAACAATGGTCGGCACCAATCCCTACCATGTTGTGGCGGTGCCCCGTCGGTCCGGTCGGCCGCCTCGGTCCCCCGCGGTCCGTTTCATCGATTTCGGACGTTTATACCCAGGAGGTGGGAAACAATGGTCGGGACCAACCCCAACCTTGTTGTGGCGTTGCGACGTCCGCTCGGTTGGTGCACGGTCTGATCGCGCTCGGTGCTGCCTATTCCGTTGCGCGCTGCTGCGACGTTCGTGCGTGCGTGCTGCTGCGTCTGCCGTGCGTGCAGCTGCGTCTGCCGTGCGTGCGTGCAGCAGCGTCTGCCGTTCGTGCTTGCTGCTGTGTCGGTCGTGCATGATGCTGCGTCGTGCGTGCTCGCTGCTGTGCCGTGCGTGCGTGCTGCTGCGTCGGCGGAGCGCTCGTGCTGCTGTGTCGTGCGTGCGTGCTGCTGGGTCGGTCGTGCCTGCTGCTGCGTCGTGCCTGCGTGCTGCTGGGTCGGTCGTGCGTGCTGCTGCGTCGTGCGTGCGTGCTGCTGTGCCGTGCGTGCGTGCTGCTGCGTCGGCCGAGCGCCTGTGCTGCTGTGTCGTGCGTGCGTGCTGCAGCGTCGGCCGAGCGTGCTCCTGCCTCAGCCGTTCGTGCTGCAGGGTCGGCTGAGAGTCCGTGCGCGCTGCTGCGTCTGCCGTGCGTGCGTGCAGCAGCGTCGGCTGAGCGTTCGTGCCCGCTGCTGCGTCTGCCGTGCGTTCGTGCTGCTGCGTCGGCCTTGCGATGCTGCATGCCGCTGCGTCTTCCGTGCGTGTGTGCTGCCTGCCGCGTCGGCCCTGCATGCTAGCGTGCTGCTGCGTCGGCCGTGCATGCTTGCTGCTGCCTCGGTTGCCCACGGCCCGTTTCATCGATTTCGGACGTTTATACCCAGGAGGTGGGAAACAATGGTCGGCACCAACCCCTACCATGTTGTGGCGGCGCCCCGTCGGTCCGGTCGGCCGCCTCGGTCGCCCGCGTTCCGTTTCATCGATTTCGGACGTTTATACCCAGGAGGTGGGAAACAATGGTCGGCACCAACTCCCACCATGTTGTGGCGCCGCGCCGTCGGTCCGTCCGGCCGCCACGGTCGCCCAAGGCCCGTTTCATCGTTTTCGGACGTTTATACCCAGGAGGTGGGAAACAATGGTTGGCACCAATCCCTACCATGTTGTGGCGGTGCCCCGTCGGTCCGGTCGGCCGCCTCGGTCGCCCGCGGTCCGTTTCATCGATTTCGGACGTTTATACCCAGGAGGTGGGAAACAATGGTCGGGACCAACCCCAACCTTGTTGTGGCGTTGCGACGTCCGCTCGGTTGGTGCACGGTCTGATCGCGCTCGGTGCTGCCTATTCCGTTGCGCGCTGCTGCGACGTTCGTGCGTGCGTGCTGCTGCGTCTGCCGTGCGTGCAGCTGCGTCTGCCGTGCGTGCGTGCAGCAGCGTCTGCCCTTCGTGCTTGCTGCTGTGTCGGTCGTGCGTGATGCTGCGTCGTGCGTTCTCGCTGCTGTGCCGTGCGTGCGTGCTGCTGCGTCGGCGGAGCGCTCGTGCTGCTGTGTCGTGCGTGCGTGCTGCTGGGTCGGTCGGGCCTGCTGCTGCGTCGTGCCTGGGTGCTGCTGGGTCGGTCGTGCCTGCTGCTGCGTCGTGCGTGCGTGCTGCTGTGCCGTGCGTGCGTGCTGCTGCGTCGGCCGAGCGCCTGTGCTGCTGTGTCGTGCGTGCGTGCTGCAGCATTTCCAGTGCGTGCGTGCCGCAGCGTCGGCCGAGCGTGCTCCTGCCTCAGCCGTTCGTGCTGCAGGGTCGGCTGAGCGTCCGTGCGCGCTGCTGCGTCTGCCGTGCGTGCGTGCAGCAGCGTCGGCTGAGCGTTCGTGCTCGCTGCTGCGTCTGCCGTGCGTTCGTGCTGCTGCGTCGGCCTTGCGATGCTGCATGCCGCTGCGTCTTCCGTGCGTGTGTGCTGCCTGCCGCGTCGGCCCTGCATGCGAGCGTGCTGCTGCGTCGGCCGTGCATGCTTGCTGCTGCCTCGGTCGCCCACGGCCCGTTTCATCGATTTCGGACGTTTATACCCAGGAGGTGGGAAACAATGGTCGGCACCAACCCCTACACTGTTGTGGAGTTGCGACGTCGGTCCCGTCGGTGCACGGTCTGTCCGTGCTGTCCGCTGCCTGTCCCGTGTGCAGTCTGCGCGTGCGGGCTGCTGTGCAGTGTGTGCACGCTGCTGCGACACCAGTGCGTGCGTGCGTGCTGCTGTGCCGTGCGCGCGTGCTGCTGCGTCTGCAGTGCGCGTGTGCTGCTGTGTCGTTCGCGCGTGCTGCTGCGCCTGCAGTGCGTGCTTGCTGCTGCGTGGGTGCGTGGGTGCTGCTGCTGCGTCGGCCGTGCGCGGTCTGTCCGTGCGTGCGTGCTGCTGTCTCGGTCGACCCCCGGCCCGTTTTGTCGTATCCGGACGTTTATACCCCGGGGGTTGGAAACAATGGTCGGCCTCAACCCCTACCATGTCGTGGCACTGCGCCGTCGGTTCGGCCGGCCGCTACGGTCGCCCAAGGCCCGTTTCATCGATTTCGGACGTTTATACCCAGGAGGTGGGAAACAATGGTCGGCACCAACCCCTACATTGTTGTGGCGTTGCGAAGTCGGTCCGGTCGGTGCACGGTCTGTCCGTGCTGTCTGCTGCCTGTCCCGTGAGCAGTCTGCGCGAGCGTGCTGCTGTGTAGTGTGTGCATGCTGCTGCGACACCAGTGCGTGCGTGCGTGCTACTGCGTCTGCAGTGCGCGCGCGCTGCGGTGTCGTTCGCGCGTGCTGCTGCGACGGCAGTGCGTGCGTGCTGCTGCGTCTGCAGTGCGTGGGTGCTGCTGCTGCGTCGGCCGTGCGCGGTCTGTCCGTGCGTGCGTGCTGCTGTCTCGGTCGACCCCCGGCCCGTTTTGTCGAATCGGGACGTTTATACCCCGGGGGTTGGAAACAATGGTCGGCCTCAACCCCTACCATGTCGTGGCACTGCGCCGTCGGTTCGGCCGGCCGCTACGGTCGCCCAAGGCCCGTTTCATCGATTTCGGACGTTTATACCCAGGAGGTGGGAAACAATGGTCGGCACCAACCCCTACATTGTTGTGGCGTTGCGACGTCGGTCCGGTCGGTGCACGGTCTGTCCGTGCTGTCTGCTGCCTGTCCCGTGAGCAGTCTGCGCGAGCGTGCTGCTGTGTAGTGTGTGCATGCTGCTGCGACACCAGTGCGTCCGTGCGTGCTACTGCGTCTGCAGTGCGCGCGCGCTGCGGTGCCGTTCGCGCGTGCTGCTGCGACGGCAGTGCGTGCGTGCTGCTGCGTCTGCAGTGCGTGGGTGCTGTTGCTGCGTCGGCCGTGCGCGGTCTGTCCGTGCGTGCGTGCTGCTGTCTCGGTCGACCCCCGGCCCGTTTTGTCGAATCGGGACGTTTATACCCCGGGGGTTGGAAACAATGGTCGGCCTCAACCCCTACCATGTCGTGGCACTGCGCCGTCGGTTCGGCCGGCCGCTACGGTCGCCCAAGGCCCGTTTCATCGATTTCGGACGTTTATACCCAGGAGGTGGGAAACAATGGTCGGCACCAACCCCTACATTGTTGTGGCGTTGCGACGTCGGTCCGGTCGGTGCACGGTCTGTCCGTTCTGTCTGCTGCCTGTCCCGTGTGCAGTCTGCGCGAGCGTGCTGCTGTGTAGTGTGTGCACGCTGCTGCGACACCAGTGCGTGCGTGCGTGCTGCTGTGCCGTGCGCGCGTGCTGCTGCGACACCAGTGCGTGCGTGCGTGCTGCTGTGCCGTGCGCGCGTGCTGCTGCGTCTGCAGTGCGCGTGTGCTGCTGTGTCGTTCGCGCGTGCTGCTGCGCCTGCAGTGCGTGCTTGCTGCTGCGTGGGTGCGTGGGTGCTGCTGCTGCGTCGGCCGTGCGCGGTCTGTCCGTGCGTGCGTGCTGCTGTCTCGGTCGACCCCTGGCCCGTTTTGTCGGATCCGGACGTTTATACCCCGGGGGTTGGAAACAATGGTCGGCCTCAACCCCTACCATGTCGTGGCACTGCGCCGTCGGTTCGGCCGGCCGCTACGGTCGCCCGAGGCCCGTTTCATCGATTTCGGACGTTTATACCCAGGAGGTGGGAAACAATGGTCGGCACCAACCCCTACATTGTTGTGGCGTTGCGACGTCGGTCCGGTCGGTGCACGGTCTGTCCGTGCTGTCTGCTGCCTGTCCCGTGTGCTGTCTGCGCGTTCGTGCTGCTGTGTAGTGTGTGCACGCTGCTGCGACACCAGTGCGTGCGTGCGTGCTGCTGTGCCGTGCGCGCGTGCTGCTGCGTCTGCAGCGCGCGTGTGCTGCTGTGTCGTTCGCGCGTGCTGCTGCGCCTGCAGTGCGTGCTTGCTGCTGCGAACGTGCTGCTGCGCCTGCAGTGCGTGCTTGCTGCTGCGTGGGTGCGTGGGTGCTGCTGCTGCGTCGGCCGTGCGCGGTCTGTCCGTGCGTGCGTGCTGCTGTCTCGGTCGACCCCCGGCCCGTTTTGTCGAATCCGGACGTTTATACCCCGGGGGTTGGAAACAATGGTCGGCCTCAACCCCTACCATGTCGTGGCACTGCGCCGTCGGTTCGGCCGGCCGCTACGGTCGCCCGAGGCCCGTTTCATCGATTTCGGACGTTTATACCCAGGAGGTGGGAAACAATGGTCGGCACCAACCCCTACATTGTTGTGGCGTTGCGACGTCGGTCCGGTCGGTGCACGGTCTGTCCGTGCTGTCTGCTGCCTGTCCCGTGTGCAGTCTGCGCGTGCGTGCTGCTTTGTAGTGTGTGCACGCTGCTGCGACACCAGTGCGTGCGTGCGTGCTGCTGTGCCGTGCGCGCGTGCTGCTGCGTCTGCAGTGCGCGTGTGCTGCTGTGTCGTTCGCGCGTGCTGCTGCGCCTGCAGTGCGTGCTTGCTGCTGCGTGGGTGCTGCTGCTGCGTCGGCCGTGCGCGGTCTGTCCGTGCGTGCGTGCTGCTGTCTCGGTCGACCCCCGGCCCGTTTTGTCGTATCCGGACGTTTATACCCCGGGGGTTGGAAACAATGGTCGGCCTCAACCCCTACCATGTCGTGGCACTGCGCCGTCGGTTCGGCCGGCCGCTACGGTCGCCCGAGGACCGTTTCATCGATTTCGGACGTTTATACCCAGGAGGTGGGAAACAATGGTCGGCACCAACCCCTACATTGTTGTGGCGTTGCGACGTCGGTCCGGTCGGTGCACGGTCTGTCCGTGCTGTCTGCTGCCTGTCCCGTGTGCAGTCTGCGCGTTCGTGCTGCTGTGTAGTGTGTGCACGCTGCTGCGACACCAGTGCGTGCGTGCGTGCTGCTGTGCCGTGCGCGCGTGCTGCTGCGTCTGCAGCGCGCGTGTGCTGCTGTGTCGTTCGCGCGTGCTGCTGCGCCTGCAGTGCGTGCTTGCTGCTGCGAACGTGCTGCTGCGCCTGCAGTGCGTGCTTGCTGCTGCGTGGGTGCGTGGGTGCTGCTGCTGCGTCGGCCGTGCGCGGTCTGTCCGTGCGTGCGTGCTGCTGTCTCGGTCGACCCCCGGCCCGTTTTGTCGAATCCGGACGTTTATACCCCGGGGGTTGGAAACAATGGTCGGCCTCAACCCCTACCATGTCGTGGCACTGCGCCGTCGGTTCGGCCGGCCGCTACGGTCGCCCGAGGCCCGTTTCATCGATTTCGGACGTTTATACCCAGGAGGTGGGAAACAATGGTCGGCACCAACCCCTACATTGTTGTGGCGTTGCGACGTCGGTCCGGTCGGTGCACGGTCTGTCCGTGCTGTCTGCTGCCTGTCCCGTGTGCAGTCTGCGCGTGCGTGCTGCTTTGTAGTGTGTGCACGCTGCTGCGACACCAGTGCGTGCGTGCGTGCTGCTGTGCCGTGCGCGCGTGCTGCTGCGTCTGCAGTGCGCGTGTGCTGCTGTGTCGTTCGCGCGTGCTGCTGCGCCTGCAGTGCGTGCTTGCTGCTGCGTGGGTGCTGCTGCTGCGTCGGCCGTGCGCGGTCTGTCCGTGCGTGCGTGCTGCTGTCTCGGTCGACCCCCGGCCCGTTTTGTCGTATCCGGACGTTTATACCCCGGGGGTTGGAAACAATGGTCGGCCTCAACCCCTACCATGTCGTGGCACTGCGCCGTCGGTTCGGCCGGCCGCTACGGTCGCCCGAGGCCCGTTTCATCGATTTCGGACGTTTATACCCAGGAGGTGGGAAACAATGGTCGGCACCAACCCCTACATTGTTGTGGCGTTGCGACGTCGGTCCGGTCGGTGCACGGTCTGTCCGTGCTGTCTGCTGCCTGTCCCGTGTGCAGTCTGCGCGTGCGTGCTGCTGTGTAGTGTGTGCACGCTGCTGCGACACCAGTGCGTGCGTGCGTGCTGCTGTGCCGTGCGCGCGTGCTGCTGCGTCTGCAGTGCGCGTGTGCTGCTGTGTCGTTCGCGCGTGCTGCTGCGCCTGCAGTGCGTGCTTGCTGCTGCGTGGGTGCTGCTGCTGCGTCGGCCGTGCGCGGTCTGTCCGTGCGTGCGTGCTGCTGTCTCGGTCGACCCCCGGCCCGTTTTGTCGTATCCGGACGTTTATACCCCGGGGGTTGGAAACAATGGTCGGCCTCAACCCCTACCATGTCGTGGCACTGCGCCGTCGGTTCGGCCGGCCGCTACGGTCGCCCGAGGCCCGTTTCATCGATTTCGGACGTTTATACCCAGGAGGTGGGAAACAATGGTCGGCACCAACCCCTACATTGTTGTGGCGTTGCGACGTCGGTCCGGTCGGTGCACGGTCTGTCCGTGCTGTCTGCTGCCTGTCCCGTGTGCAGTCTGCGCGTGCGTGCTGCTGTGTAGTGTGTGCACGCTGCTGCGACACCAGTGCGTGCGTGCGTGCTGCTGTGCCGTGCGCGCGTGCTGCTCCGTCTGCAGTGCGCGTGTGCTGCTGTGTCGTTCGCGCGTGCTGCTGCGCCTGCATTGCGTGCTTGCTGCTGCGTGGGTGCGTGGGTGCTGCTGCTGCGTCGGCCGTGCGCGGTCTGTCCGTGCGTGCGTGCTGCTGTCTCGGTCGACCCCCGGCCCGTTTTGTCGAATCCGGACGTTTATACCCCGGGGGTTGGAAACAATGGTCGGCCTCAACCCCTACCATGTCGTGGCACTGCGCCGTCGGTTCGGCCGGCCGCTACGGTCGCCCGAGGCCCGTTTCATCGATTTCGGACGTTTATACCCAGGAGGTGGGAAACAATGGTCGGCACCAACCCCTACATTGTTGTGGCGTTGCGACGTCGGTCCGGTCGGTGCACGGTCTGTCCGTGCTGTCTGCTGCCTGTCCCGTGTGCAGTCTGCGCGTGCGTGCTGCTGTGTAGTGTGTGCACGCTGCTGCGACACCAGTGCGTGCGTGCGTGCTGCTGTGCCGTGCGCGCGTGCTGCTGCGTCTGCAGTGCGCGTGTGCTGCTGTGTCGTTTGCGCGTGCTGCTGCGCCTGCAGTGCGTGCTTGCTGCTGCGTGGGTGCGTGGGTGCTGCTGCTGCGTCGGCCGTGCGCGGTCTGTCCGTGCGTGCGTGCTGCTGTCTCGGTCGACCCCCGGCCCGTTTTGTCGTATCCGGACGTTTATACCCCGGGGGTTGGAAACAATGGTCGGCCTCAACCCCTACCATGTCGTGGCACTGCGCCGTCGGTTCGGCCGGCCGCTACGGTCGCCCGAGGCCCGTTTCATCGATTTCGGACGTTTATACCCAGGAGGTGGGAAACAATGGTCGGCACCAACCCCTACATTGTTGTGGCGTTGCGACGTCGGTCCGGTCGGTGCACGGTCTGTCCGTGCTGTCTGCTGCCTGTCCCGTGTGCAGTCTGCGCGAGCGTGCTGCTGTGTAGTGTGTGCACGCTGCTGCGACACCAGTGCGTGCGTGCGTGCTGCTGTGCCGTGCGTGCGAGCTGCTGCGTCTGCAGTGCGCGCGCGCTGCTGCGTCGGCCAGTGCGCGCGCGCTGCTGTGTCGTTCGCGCGTGCTGCTGCGACGGCAGTGCGCGCGTGCTGCTGCGTCTTCAGTGCGTGGGTGCTGCTGCTGCGTCGGCCGTGCGCGGTCTGTCCGTGGGTGCGTGCTGCTGTCTCGGTCGCCCCCCGGCCCGTTTTGTCGAATTTGGACGTTTATACCCCGGGGGTTGGAAACAATGGTCGGCCCCAACCCCTACCATGTCGTGGCACTGCGCCGTCGGTTCGGCCGGCCGCTACGGTCGCCCAAGGCCCGTTTCATCGATTTCGGACGTTTATACCCAGGAGGTGGGAAACAATGGTCGGCACCAACCCCTACCATGTTGTGGCGTTGCCCCGTCGGCCCGCGGTCTCTCCGTGCTGTCTGCTCCCTGTCCCGAGTGCAGTCTGCGCGTGCGTGCTGCTGTGTCGTGCGCGCGTGCTGCTGCGTCAGCAGTGCGTGGGAGCAGCTGCGTTGGCCCTTCGCTCGTGCGTGCGTGCGTGCTGCGTCGGCCGTGTGCGGTCTGTCCGTCCGTGCGTGCGTGCTGCTGCCTCGGCCGCCCACGGCCCGTTCCGCGGGTTTCGGGCGTTTATACCCCGGTGGTGGGAAACAATGGTCGGCAGCAACCCCTACCATGTTGCCCGGTCGGTCCGGTCGGCCGCCTCGGTCGCCCACGGACGGTTTCATCGATTTCGGACGTTTATACCCAGGAGGTGGGAAACAATGGTCGGCACCAACCCCTACTTTGTTGTGGCGTTGCGATGTCGGGACGGTCGGTGCACGGTCTGTCCGTTCTGTGTGTGCTGCCTCTTCCGTGCGCAGTCTGCGCGTGCGTGCGCGCTGCTGCGTCGCCTGTGCGTGCTGCTGGGTCTGCTGTGCGTGGGCGCGCGCCGCTCCGTCGGCCCTGCTGTGCGTGCTGCTGCTGCTGGAATCCAATTGACTCGCCCCGCTGGAGCCTGCCCGTGCGCAGCGGCCGGTTGTGCCCGCCTCCTTTTGATCCCTCTTCTATTTTCCGCCAGCCCCTGCGGCGTCGGAGATCGAAGTCGGACGTCTGGAGCGGTGTGCTACCGTGCCGTGGTGGCATGTGTGCTGTTATCGGCAGGGTTGCGAATGGGGGCCCCCTCCTGCGTCGTGCGGCCGCCCCCTGCATCGCTCCCTCCCCCTCACCTCTTGGCCCGGCTGCCCTCGCCGCGCCTCGCTTCGAATGTCTGTATTCGTACCGTTTCTGCGGTAGGCGCCCCTTAAGATGACGGCTGTCCCTCCCGTGGCGCTGCAACTGGCTGCGTCTGCGGCGGGCTCTCTGCGTTGCCTCCTGAGCGGCCCTCGGCCCCGGAAGACTAGTGCTCGGGCGT